>PVJS01004702.1:0-67740 GCA_004027185.1 Glis glis
CCCATGTACCGAAACTTTTACTGGTATGTTTTTACAATAATGATACAGATCTTCTGTAATTAAAGAGATAATTGCTAAGTTTGAACTGAAGGTGAGAGATAAACTGAGTCAGTGTTCTCACACACATTAACGTTGGTATCATTTTATGCACCCTGAAAAATGTTATACAGAATTTGATCTGCCTCCATCTCCTCTTGTGTTTATATGACTTGCTCAGTGCCCTGCATAATGCCACTGAAGATTATTTTTAATTCTCAATTTGTTATTTGTTCTTCCTTTCCTGTCATTGCATCTCTCGTGGCTGGCTTACGGCCACTCTGACTCTGGCAAGAGTGCTTTTTAAAAACGTTTCCCTGGCCCAACCTCTCTGTGATTCTTACTCATACCCAAATAACTTCCCATCTGGGCCCTCCATTCCCTCTTTCCCAGTCTGCTTTCTCCCTGCGATCTATTCCCCTGCTCCACAATATAAATAACTTAGGATTTCAATTCAGAAAGAGGAAGTGACTCATCCCCTTAGAAGAGGGGTAAGGAGAGAGAAATTAGGCAACACAGTGATTGAGCTGCCTCTCGTGCCAAGTCCTGGGAGGGTGGAGACCAAGCGGTTTCCAAAAAGGCAAAGGTGGCCAAGGGGGAGGAAGCTCAGGAGTTGAAAGACTCCTGAGCTCAACAGTTAGAGAGGGGCGGGGAGGGCACCTGGGACTTCAGACCTGGCTTCTGCTCTGAGTCCTTATCATTTCATTATGCTGATTCTCATGAAGCCTTAAGTTTCTTTTTTTTTGGGGGGGGGGTACTAGGGATAGAACACCAGTAGCATTGTACCTCTGAGCTACACCTCCAGCCCTATTTTATTTTTTATTTTAAAACAAGGTCTCACTAAGTTGCTGAGGCTGGCCTCAAACCTATGATCCTTCTGTCTCAGCTTCCCAAGAACTGGAATTACAGGCTTGCACCACCATGCCCACCAGGCTAAGTTCTTTTTATTATTATTATTAGGGACAAAGAAAGGGAGAGAGAGGAGTTTAGCAAAACAAAACAGGTAATGACTAATATGTGGTCTAGTACAAAGCACAATGGCCAGACAGTTCCATTTCTGCGTCCTGTGATGTGGGCGGAAGTGCTTCCATGTCGTAGGTGTGGAAATGGACTGAGAGAGGAGGTACCCTGATGCAGAGGTCCCCACAGTTTGTAGATGTTAGAACTTGGGTTTCCAATCTACCCTTTGCTCTTGGTGTTCACTTTTGGGCTCCAGTACATCTTCCTCTTCGCCTCCCCCCAGTAGCCGTCCTGGTCGCCTGGGAGGCAGAAAGAGGGGGAGAGAGAGAAATTCTCCTTAGAACATTCAGTCAACGACACCTCCAGCCCAGGTCCTACCCTCAAGGCAGTGGACGTTTCAGGCACAGAATTACACATAGTTAGAATGCATTTTTTTAATCCAGTGAATTCCAACCTCTTAGTAACATTCAGTGTCTTTACATTTCTCTCATACTCTTTCAGCTTGGCAAGAGACATTTTAGATTCTGCCAAATTCAGTAATTTCTGAGAGGAAAATCCCTACTTTCACACACTTTTATGGGCAGGATGTGCATGTAATACCTTCTTGAAAACATTTTTTTAAATCCCCAAAGGAGTTGTAGGAAAGTAGTCTTCACAGGGCCCTGGACTTGTACCTCTCCCACTGGCCTCCTGTGAGGGCGACATGTGACTTAATGAGCTTAGGTCCAGCACTGAGCGTAGGGCACTGGTGTGTGAACCTTGATCCCTCAACACCGCAGGCTCCACAGTGCAACTCGGTGCTCAGGAGCCCAGGTGCTTAGTCACCTCTGAATTTAGTTGAAAGACTGAGATGTGTTTCACCTCTTGGTGGTTTGGGTGCAGGGAAAGACAGCAGCAACCATCATTTATGGAGTACTTACTGTATACCTGGCTCTGTGCTAAACGCTTTACTCACATTGAAAAGCACACATCAAACCCTAATTGTGAGGCATCATTATCCTAGTTTATGGTGAGAAAATTAAGGTTCAAAGAGGTTAAATAACTTGCCCAAGGTCACAAAGCTAGTTAGTAATAGAGCTGAGGCTTAAACTAGACTTTACATGCCAAATGGAATTATCTTCTTCCCAAACCTGTTTCACCCACTCTCTTCCCTGTCTCAGTAGATGGCCACTCCAAACGTAGAGTTTCCAAAACACCTCTTCTCACGTGCCAACCCGGCCCATCAAGGAAGCCCGTTGGCTCCACCTTCCCACGGTGTCCACAGGTGGCCAGTTCTCACCTCCCCACTGCCTTGCCCCTCTTCTGTCTAACCTGCATGACCTCACCAACCAGCCTCCTGTTCTCCCACTCCCACTCTCGCCCCCTGCTGTCTGTTCTCAACACAGCAGCCAGAGTGTCATTTTTTATACTTTTACTGGTGCAGTTACACATCATAGTGAGCGTCAAAGTGGTACAAACACACATGCACACAGCACTTGGTGTGTTTCCTTCCACACTCCACCCTGCTCCCCCTCCTCCCTGTACATGTTAGTGAGATTGGTAGTGATACCTTCATATATGACGTAGTATTATTTTAACTGTTTCCTTCCTCGGTCCTCCTTTTCTCCTCCCCACCACCCTCCCCTAAGCCCCTTCCTCTATTCTACTGGTCTCTCTCCTCATTTAATAAAAGTCCCTTATGTTTCCTATCTTTTCTCTAGTTTCCGCATGTAAGAGAAAACACAGGATATAGTTCAGTGGAAAAGCACCCCTGGGTTCAGTTCCCAGAACCAAAATCAATCAATCAATCAATCAATGAGGCAGTGGAATAAAAAGAAATTCTGGACTTAAGGAGCTTACATATTTGCAATAGAAGATAGATAATAAATAATGTATATTAAATAAGTAAATTATATAGTATGGTGAAAGGTGCTGTGTTGTGACAAGGATGGAAGGAAGGAAGGAGAGTAAAGAGCCTCAGTATGGACATGTTCAGTGAATGAATGAATGATTGAACTGTGATATCAAAGACTAATATTAGAACATTTTAGAATGCAGATATGTGATGTATAGATCTTAGAGATAATACTCTCATTTGTTTTCCTTAGGCTCATGTTCAGATTGGCTTGCATCTTTATAGTTCAGCTCTGTAAATCTCCTTATACAAAATATTGGGGCTAAGGGTATAGCTCAAGGGTAAAACTCTTGCCTAGCACGCATGAGGCCCTAGGTTGGATACCAGAACTGCCCCCCCAAAATTATGCAACATGTTTGAGGAGTAAAGAGAACAGATTTGAAGACATGACTAAACCTTATTTGTCACTTGTTCATTGAAGGGTAAATAAACAAAATTAGCAGGTAGAGCTCTTCAAAATAGTATCTGATTAATAAAAATATTGTATAATGTATTGTTGGTACCACTTGAATTGTCCAGTTTTTAAAATTCACCATATTTTTGATCAGTTGTAATTCCCAGACGTTCCTACAGCCAAAATTCTCTCACCAATCCTGTTACAGACCCAGAGACAACAAAAAGGAGTGGTAGGGCTTCAACACAAATTTTATTTAAATAGTAAAAATTTATCACTTGGGGGAAGCTATAAATGAAGAGAAATCATAATTTTGTACATAAATCTTAATCAGTTTTGTGGTTGAGTCTTTGTGGAGCATGGTTGTTTTACCCTTGGCTAGGGGAAAGGCCTTGCTCTAATAATTTTACGAATTTAAGCTGAAAGCTAACATGTGCAGTTGTATGTGAACATGAACATGAGCTATGGCCACATAATGACAAGGTCTGAGAATAAACCTGCAAGATGACAGTACTTAAAAATTATAACATGCTTTATTTTATGGACAACAGTCAGTTTCTAGCCTCTGATAGTGGGTTTCATAGGACCGGTTTGGAGGAATTTTATATCATAATTTTCAACTTGTTCATTAAAGGTGTCATCTATATTTATCAGAATGTCTGTTGGTTTGGTTATGAATCAGAGCCAGGTGTGGTGGCCCACACTTGTAATCCCAGTACTTGGGAGGATGACACAGGAGGATCGTGGATTCGCAGCCAGCCTCAGCTACTTAGTGAGGCCCTGTTTCAAAATAAAGAATACAAAATAGGGCTGAGGGTGTAGCTTGGAGGTAAAATGCCCCTGGATTCAATCCCGAGTACCACAAAAAAAAAAAAATCAGAAATACTGGACTACCTCTTTTGGCAAACACCTCAGGATTTGAAGTAATTCAACATGGCATCTTAGATGGGTTTGCTGATTAAGTTATTTGTGTGAGTATTATCAGAAGAGGGGGACATGACGACTGTATTAGTCAGCTTTCCATCACTGTGACAAACTACCTAAGAAAAACAACTTCAAGGGAGGACTGATTTATTTTGGCTCACAGTTTCAGTCCATGGTCAGTTGGTCCCATCACTTTGGGAGTGGTGGGGCAGGACATCATGGCAGGGAGCGTGTGTTGGAGCACAGTTGCTCACCTTGTGGTGGCCAGGAAGCAGAGAGGAGGGGCCAGTGCCCTCTTCAGGGTCACACCCCAGTGACCTAACTTCCTTCTGCTAGGCCCCACCTCCTAAAGGATAGCGCCATCCTCTGGAGACCAAGCCTTTAACACATGGGCCTTTGAGAGACATTTAAGAACCAGACCATAGCAGTGACAGTATGTTCCTATTCGCACCTGGCCCCTTCCCACTCTACGGGCTGTTGGAAGTCCAAATCTAGCCTATCATTTGGCCTAGTGAGGTCACTGCTGTCAACTGTTTCCCTGGGATGCACCAGGCCAGAGCTAGAAGCAAGGGCTCTTGCCCCTTATTTAGTGCTTTTTCTACCATACCACACTCTTCAACTCTGATTTCGTGTAGCCTTTTAAAACTCTCTTTTTTCATCTTGTTCTTATTGATGCTGTATGTTGGTTTGTCTCTAATAATGGCTTATGACCTGTCTTTGTTCCGTTAAATCTGTTTTTCCATGGCTGTCAGACACACAGCAGGAGTCATGTATATTACAAAATAGGATACACCAGAAATTATTTTATTATTTTTCACTGTGGCTTTCAGATTCTTCATGCTGTCTTGATTAAGAAACAAGAATGACTACCTTTTTCTTGAGTTTTATTTTAACTGACCCATTAAAAGTTATGCATATTTATGGGGTACCATGTGATGTTTCAATACCTGTATAGATCATGTAATATTCAAATCAGGATAAGCATATCTGTCTCCTCAAACATTTATCATTTCTTTGCAGTGAAATTTTTATTTTTATTTTTTGCGGTACTGGGGATCGAACCCAGGGGCATTCTACCTCCGAGCTACACCCCCAGCCCTATTTTGTATTCTTTATTTTGAAACAGGGTCTCACTAAGTTGCAGAGGGCCTCACTAAGTAGCTGAGGCTGGCTGCGAACCCAGATCCTCGGGTCTCAGCCTTCCAAGTACTGGGAATACAAGCGTGCGCCACCACGCCCAGCTTGCAGTGAAAGTGAAAAATTTAAAATCCCATCTTTTCTTTTTTTTTTTGAAACATACAGCACATCATCATCATCTGTTATCTCCCTACCATGCAATAGAACACCAGAACTCCTTTCTCCTATCTAACTAGATCTTAGTACCCACTGACCAATCTTTCCCCATCCCTTTCTCCCCACTATTTTCCCCAACCTCTGATAACCGCCATTCCATTCTCAACATCTATGAGATCAGCCTTTTTAGATTCCACAGATGAGCGGGATCATGTGGGATTGGGCTTTCCGTGCCTGCCTTATTTAATTTAACATAATGACCTCCAGAATGAAGACAGAACTAAGCACTGAGTGCAATAATTGAAAAAATATAGATAAGGACATGGATGAATGACTAGATTTTTTCCTGGAAAAGATTAGAAATATACATCATAGCAACATTCATATTTTTGAAGAACTGAACGTAGAAAATGTGTGTTGATGTATTCTCTGGTGTTCTCAAAAGAAAAAAAAGACTAATGGTTAGAAGTCTCTAAGAGATCCCAGGGAAATGATGCTTCAAGTATACTCCACCATCTAGGGAATGAGAGCAAACCTATTCATAACTATTTTTGTGTCACTGATAAATTCCATTCTAAAAACTGCTATTTCCACTTTTATAAACAGCAGAGGAAATGGGACCTCGAAGATATTAGGACCTGAATCATGTTTTTAAAGTTTTCTTGCTTACATAGAAAAATTGACACTGTCATTAGATATCCATCTGTTTTCTCTTTTTAAAGTGGAAATGTGTTTGACGTATTTCCAGGTACCCTTCAGTATATGGCACCAGAAATCATCGATAAAGGACCACGAGGCTACGGGAAGGCCGCAGACATTTGGTCTTTGGGCTGCACGATCATCGAGATGGCCACAGGAAAACCACCGTTTTATGAACTGGGAGAGCCACAAGCAGCCATGTTCAAGGTCATACTTTATATTATCTTAAAAACAGAAGGATAAAGTTTTTCATAGCTACGGGATATTCTGTGTGTGTGTGTGTGTGTGTGTGTGTGTGTGTGTGTGTGTGTGTGGTATTTTTTTTTTTTTGGAAAGGAGCCTAAGTAAGCACGAGCTGAGAGCACATTCAAGTTCACAAAGACACAAAGAGTCCCTCTCCCCAGCGTCAGTGCTGTGTCCCAAACAGTAGATCTCTCTGCCTTAGTCTTCTCAGTTCTAAAGTGACATTCAGCTGGGAAGGCTGAGGCAGAAGGATCACCGTTCGAGGCCAGCCTGGGTAACTTAGTGAGACCCTGTCTCAAAATTAAAACAAAACACACAAAAAAAGCCAGGCCCAATAGTGCACACCTGTAATCCCTGTACTTGGGAGGCTGACACAAGAGGATCCCAGGTTTGAAGCCAGCCTGAGCAACATAGTGAGACCCTCAGCAACCTAGCAAGACCCCATTTCAAAATAAAAATGACTGAGGTTATAGCCCAATGGTAGGGTGCCCCTGGGTTCAATCCTCAGTACCAAAACCACCACCACAACCACAACAACAAAAATAGTAACTTCCTTTATTGTTGTTGTTGTTGTACTGGGATTGAACAGGTGAACACGGTCTTACTAAGTTGCAGGAAGGCCTCACTAAGTTGCAGAGGGCCTCGCTAAGTTGCTGAGGCTGGCCATGAACCTGCAATCCTCCTTTCTCAGCCTTCCATCATTGTAATTTCTCTTGACCACCTTTCAACAGCACAAGGAAAATAACACACAACTAGATCCATGGTGACTTAGCTCTTTGGGAAACAGTCTGAATATTTTCCATGGAGGGAGATATGATGAGAACATTTTTTATTCATTTAGAAATTCAGTCAAATTAATATTTCCCTTTAGTTTTCTACCATAATAATTTGGAAGTCTATTTATTTAAAAAGTGGGCATAATTACCATCTTAAGTAAGTCAGTCTTATTCTCATGTGTCTACTTGGACAGCCTGTTAATTTGTCCATAAGTAACTATTTGGGGAGTGGGAAGCAGTCCCACCTCCCAAAGTAGGAGGCACCCAAATAGAAAGAGGCCTGAGAGGGCCCTTGGTCACAGTTTGGGGATCTGAGGACTGAGTGTGGCGATAACCTGTGTCCCCGCGGTCCTCACCTGCCAGGCACTAGGCGAGTGGGAAATTTAAAGTGGAAATGTGTTTCCCAAGAAGCACAGCTCACGCACCTGCATCTGCTCTTCTGTGACGCAGAAGACCTCGAGGGTCACTGTTACCCTCTCTCTGCCACTGGCCGGGTTTCTAGCCCTTACTCCAGTCATGCTTGTCTCCTCGGGAGGGGCTGTGCATTACACACCTCCCGCCTGGTACAAAGCATGGCTTACTTTAAACTTGAAGAGAGTCTGGTGGGACGTTGCCAATATAAAAATGAGGTGTGCAACTCAAGCTGAAAGGGCAGTGGGAAGGGCTAAGAGGCCGCCTTTCCTGACGGGAAGGGATGTCTTTCCCGTTCAAGTTTTCCCCGGTCTCTAGGGCTCTGCTCTGCAATGCTGCTTTATTGCTCGGTTGTTCAGTGACTGTTGTACGACATGCCTCAGCCGCACATGGGAAGTGACTCTGCTTTGGAGATGAGATCAAATGGATTCTGACGCTGATTGACAGTGTTCGAATCCAGGCTCCACTGTGGTCAAGATATTTGAGACTTTGGGCAAAGTGCTTAATCTCCTTGTACCTCCCTCAGTTTTCTCATCTACCTTTCTAACAGGAGTTTTGGGAGGAGCTAATGAGTTAATATATACAGAGTACCTAGAATAGTGTCTGACACATAGTAAAGGTGATATAATCACAAATATTATGTATTACTGCTTATATAAGAATCAATTTAGATAAGCTTATATAGTAGCAAAAAGATTTCCTTAGAATTTGTTCTCGTACTAAATATATGAAAACATTAACAATTTTTTCAGAATAGCAATAATGACAGGTAAATTCTAATTATGATAGAAGATACTGTTTGTTTAATTTCTAAGTACTTGTAAATATCTCATAGTGCAGGTGATTTGAGATAGGAAAAACATTCACACGTTATGTAACAGAGGAATGAACATAGGCTGTAATTCAAACAAATCAAGGTTCAAATCCCAGATCTCCCTTTTCCTAAACATGTAACCTCCTCCCTTCTGAGCCTCATTTTCCTCATCAGTGTAAGAAGGATAATATTTAATCCACCAGGTTGTTGGGAGTATTTGATGAGATGCATAAATGGGAAACCCCAGCACAATGCCTGACATATAGCTATTGTGAACAACCCAGTTGTTTCAATTAGAAATACTTTTTTGAGCTGGGCATGGTGGCACAGGCTTGTAATCCCAGTACTTGGGAGGCTGAGACTGGAGGATCCGGATTCGTGGCCAGCCTCAGCTACTTAGTGAGGCCCTCCACAACTTAGACCCTGTTTCAAAATAAAGAATAAAAAATAGGGCTGGGGTGTAGCTCGGAGGTAGAATGCCCCTGGGTTCAATTCCCAGTACCAAAAAAAAAAAAAACTTGTTTTTGAGTGCCAGTATACTAACGTGTTCTATAGCTTGGAAGGATTGCAATATTCCTTCATAGTACTATCTACTCTATTAATCTAGTTACTCTGCCTGTGTCACTGGTAAAACAACAAAAACAGCATGTAAGCTTTCCATAACCTACAGAAAGCTCCTCCTCACTCACTTGGAGAAAAGCCATGAGCTCGTAGTCCATGATAAAGGAGCTCGTTGCACGGGGGACAAGGGAAAGGGCTTGGAGCTCTGGTGATAAGATGGTCACTGAGAAAACACCCTGTACTTTTTCTGTTGATGCCTTAGGTGGGAATGTTTAAAGTCCACCCCGAGATCCCGGAGTCCATGTCTGCAGAGGCCAAAGCATTCATACTGAAATGTTTTGAACCAGACCCTGACAAGAGAGCCTGTGCTAATGACTTGCTTGTTGACGAGTTCTTGAAAGTTTCCAGCAAGAAGAAAAAGACGCAACCCAAGCTTTCAGGTAGATGGCTGCACTGAAGAGGATGTGGGTCAGAGTGTCTAAATCCTAAGCTTAGAAGATAGAAAAATTTTCCAGAAGTAAACTCTTCTATTTAGATACTGCTGGAAATTGGTTCTCTGTATTGGTTCACTGTATCAGAGATACAGTGTTCTCTGGTATTTGGTTCCAGTATCAATTTCACAAATGCAGGGACCTCATGCATCGATGATCTTTCATCACATAGTAGGTAGTTAATATATCAGCATTTATAGTATCAGCATTTATAGTATCTGCAATGCCAGATCCTAAGGTTAAAGTCTAAAGGAGGTGAAATACAGCCTTTTAGAGCTCAAACCCTAAGTTACCACTAATGGGCTTTAGGCCTATGAGAGAGCTGTTAAACTGCCAAGCCATCCAGTACTGTGTTCTTTTGATTTTAGGCAGTAGAAAAGATTTGCTTCCCCTTACACAGCATATCTTTCTGAGTAATTACCAAAAAAAAAAAGGAGGAGGAAGAGGATTGACAATTGTAAATAAAACAGCAGTATTAAAATATAAGTAAATTGTCTTTTTACAATAATTTGTATAACTCATTACAGTTAGAAAAAACAAGTAAGGGATCCATTTGTTCTTGGCATTTGGGGTGTTTGTGTTGGATGCGGATGGGTAGACTGAATGTTTGGAAAGGACACTGATCCCATTTAAAGCATTCATTTTGTTGATTTCTCAGTTGAACAACAAAGCCAATATGTGCTTATGTTGCCGTGTGCTTTTCTTCCCACAGCTCTTTCAACCGGATCAAATGGTGAGTTTGTTTTTACCTTTGCCCACTGAGCTGCAGGCTGGCACATCATGTCACAAACTCTAGACCTCCCTCCCATAAATAGCCCCATCCTTGCGCCTTGCCTGCCTGCGGGGCTTCTGAGTTCTAAGGATGTGCGCAGCTGCAAGCTTCGCTGGGCTCACTGCTTTGGAAACCTGTCACCCTTCTCTTCCATAACGAGGCCTGCATTGTTTCCTAAATGCAAGGTGGTGACTGTGTGTTTGAAATCTTCAACTTGAGTGATGCTCACGTGTTTTTATCTAGAAGCTAGTTGGCTACCTAATGGCTTTCTTATGGACAATTTCAATGCCAGTATGTTCGCTTTTTGTTGCTGTGACCAAAATTCCTGACATAAACAACTGAAAAGAGGAAACATTTCCTTTGGCTCATGGTTTCAGACACTTCGGCCAGTCCCAGTCAGCCGCTCCATTGTTCTGAGCCTGAGATGAGGCAGAACATCATGGTGGAGGGTATGTCAGAGAAAAGCTGCTCAGCTCACAGCAGCCGGAAAGCAGAAAGGGAGGAGTGGTCGGTCACAAGAGATTCCCTTCTAGGGCACTGCCCCAGTGACCTACTTCCTCCAATGAAGTCTCACCTCCCAAGAATCTACTCAAATTATGAATCCACCTAGTGGATTAATCCAGTGATGAGGTTTGAGCCCTCATGACCCAGTCATTTCCTGAAGCCTCACCTCTAGACATTGCTCATTGGGCACCAAGCCTTTAAGGACAAGCCTTTGGGGCCACTCCAGACCCGAACCACAGCAGCCAGAGACCTTCCTCTGTTCCTGTTGGGGCAGTGCAGTCTAGATTTTGCAGGTTAGGAGTTGTGTTTTTATTTTCTCAAGTTTGCAGAATCTGGAAGGTAGATTTTTCTCTACAAAGGTTGACTAAAGCATTTCAAAGAGTAATGACTTGGGCGTGGTGGTGCACACCTGTAATCCCAGTACTTGGGAGACTGAGAAAGGAGGATTGCAGGTTTGAGGCCACCCTTAGCAACTTAGCAAGATTCTCAGCAACTTAGTGAGACCCTGTTTCCAAAAAATAAAATAAATTTTAAAAATGCCCCTGGGTTCAATTCCTAGTACAACAACAACAAAACCCAAGGAAAGAATAATGAACATGGTTTGGAGTTTATTGGATGAACACTTGATGGAAGTGGGGGAGGGGAGCTTATTGTTCATTGTGTACAAGTTCCAGGGCCAGGGGTCAGGTTTTTGCACGTTCTTTAGATGCCTCAAAGCCAGTCTGTCCACTAATTTGAGGGGTTCATGGGCCATATCTCTCCAGTTTCCCCTTTGCAATTCTGAGAGTCATGGTGGAGGGACCTCTGCAAAGAGGAGAAACACCCCCACCACTTCCTGCTTTCTCCAGGGCAGCCTGGGCTCTGGTGGGCAAGCCCCACACTTTCCCAGGGCAGACCCTCCCTCCCAGCCTTGCGAGCAGCCTTGTGAGCAGCCTGCTTTCAGCATCGCCAGTTCTAATCCCACTGAGCCACTTTCTAGATACGTGACATGCAGCAGTTGACTTATTTCAGCTGTCACTCTGTGCTGGTAACAATGCCTACTCACAGATTTGGTTCCACAAATAAAACAATATCCTAGAAGAGCCTTGGAGCTGTGCCCAGAAGCTCAATTCATGATTGTTTTATCCCTTCCATGTGGCTTGGTTTTCATTCACAGGAAACAGATTCCCATCACACACATTTAACATCTGTGAACGCCACTGTGCACGGGCTGTGAGCCGGCAGTCCTGCCCGCAGCCTTCCCCGTGAGTGCCGGTGGAAGGGGTCCATTGCTGGATGTCAGTCAGTCATGGTTCCCGCGTGGACTCTCACCCTCCACGTTCGGGGCAACAGTAATTTGGACTCTGTGCTGGCATTTACAGCCTGACACCACTTCAGATGCTATAGGATCTTAAGATCTCATAGTTAGAATGAAGAGGGTGTTATAGACCAGCACTGGGTCTATAATTCTGTAATAACAGAAATGTCCTATATCTTCCCTATCCAGTACATTAGCCACTAGTTGTATGCAGCTATTATACACTTGAAATATAGCTACCAAGGCTGAAGCACTGAATTTTTATTTTATTTAAATATTAATGTAAATAATCATATGAGGCTAGTAGCTACCATATTGGACAGTGCAGACATTCTGATAGCTGTGTGGAGGATGGTTTATTTAATAATGTTTGTTCAACAATTTTAGACCCCTGCCATGCTCTTAGCACTAGGAATATCAGAACTAGGCACTAGGAAAATAGCAGCGACTCAAATGGACCCGGATTCTGTGCTATCCAGGACCTGCCATCTTGCTCCTCTGGAAACAGTTCTACTTAAGCTTCTCCCCACTGACAGTGACAGCCACCACAGAAAAGGGGAATCAGTCTAGAGCCAGGTTCACAAATTTAAGATCAGGCAGAGGAGGAATCAGGGCTGTGTATACTGGGCACGCAGGACATCTGTAAGTCCCTTTATTTTCTAGATGAACCATAATATCCATCCTTGAGCATATACAGTTTTACCTCATTAAGTCTCCTTTTAGGCAATCAGTATCCATAGCAACCTTAAAATTCACAGATATGACACAGGCCCTGTTATTACTGGGCAGTCAAACCACAGAATGTGGCCAGAAGGGTAAAAAGCAGGATGATTCAAGGCCTCACTCCCTCTCTTCCTTAGACAAAAACATGTGGTAGGAACTTCCCATCTGGTAGTACTCTAGATAGCATTAATCTCTTTACTACCAAGAAGTGTCAATTTTGTCTTCAAAATGGAATGATGCTTGCCTCTGTTTCTGATTGTTGCATTCAAGAGACTTGCCAATCTCTGGGCTGCTGCAGAAACTCCCTGCTGTCAGTGAGCCACAGGAGGGCTCTTACCCTTCCTTAGGGAGGAGATGGTTGTGCCCTTAAGCCAAGAGACTAGAGAGAGCTTTCTTCAGCTACCTTTTCCCCTCAGCCATATTTAACTTCAGGGCCTTGCTATCTTGTAGCAGTGAAAATCGTGCTCCCAGGCAGATGTTTGGTCCATTCTGAAATCTGTTCCCTCACACGCAGCTGACGTTGTCTCTGAAGTGAGACAGAGCACACCATAGACCTAGACAACCTCAGAAATGTCCTCTCACGAGCAGTACCCCCAGCAAACCTCTCTCCTCCCAGCCAACCTTAGCGTTATCAGCCACTCATTTGCTTTCTGCTATGGCCACACTTCCTGACACATGGTACATGACATGTTAGGTCCGTGAGCTGTTCCAGGAAAAAGAGACTCTGGCCTCAAGTGAATTTGAGAAGGGCTGCCTCTCAGCTCCTCCGCCCTGCTGTATGTCTTCAGTGTAGCCATTGGGCTTCTCTCTAAAATTCACTAAGACACTGTGGTGTTCAATTGGTAAACTCGGCAATATTTCTTGGCTACTTCTTGCTTCCTAACTTCGTTTTTTTTTTTTTAATTCTTTGTGGTACTGGGGATTGAACCCAGCGGCATTCTACCTCCAAATTCCAGCCCCAGCCCTATTTTTTATTCTTTATTTTGAAACAGGGCCTTACTAAGTTGCTTAGGGCCTCACTAAGTGGCTAAGGCTGGCCGCGAACCCTAATCCTCCTGTCTCCGCCTCCCAAGTACTGGGATTACAAGCGTGGGCCACCAAGCCTGGCTCTTGCTTCCTAACTTCTATGATTCAGCTACAGAACCTTCTATTTATTTTATTTTTATTTTTCATGGGACAGGGGATTGAACCCAGAGGTATTCTACCTCTGAGCTATACCCCCAGCCCTTTTTGATTTTTTTTTTTAAAAAGGGTCTCACTAAGTTGATGAGGCTGGCCACAAACCTGAGATCCTCCTCTTTCAGCTTCCCAAGTACTGGTATTACAGGCATGCACCTCCATGCCTGGCCAGAACCTTTTAAATAATAGTAGACGGGTCAACAAGTGCATCCTTGTTAGACTTTCCAGCACCTTACCAGTAAGATCTTTTCCCCCTAAGATCAACCTCCCTGGAGGCTGTACACATTTCATCCTACTCCCTATAGGTGAAACCACAGCTAGGTACTACTCTGTTACCAGGTTTCTTCACCTGGCCTTACATATGAGATAGAGTAATAGGACAGGCCTGCATGACATCTTTGATACAACCAGGGGTGGGAGGTGTCCTACCTTCAAGATTACATGATTTGGGATGCTCCAGGGTATGTTAGACCCTTTCCAATACTGATCAGTATGGAATAGCTTCCCAGTGTCAGGGGTGATACATTTTTCAGAGATATGTCATTTCCTGCTATGGAATGGGATTTTTTTCATCTTCTGGATCATCACTAAATACATTATTATGTAGACCAAGTTCTTAGTAAAATGGTATTGCTACCTATTGGATATTTCCTTCTGAAAAATACTTGATAGCATGTATTTTTCTGATTATGAAAATCATACTTGCTGAAAATTTGGAAAAACAAAGAAAATCAGTTATCTTCAATCACATCCTCTAGAAAGAACTACTATTTAATAACTGTGATGGCATATTTTGTATATTTTCTTCTGGACATATGCATAGAACATATGATAACACACACACACACACACACACACACACACACACAATTTGAAAATAGTTGGAGGAAGGGAAGGAAAAAAGGTGAAGGACCATCTAGCTTTCAGGTATTTGTAAGTCAGAGAAAAGGGATGAGTGGTCACAAATATATTCATTTGTGTGGCAAAGTACTAATGTCCCCCTCCCCTCCCTGCTGATGGTCACTGGTTTGCAATCACAGCAGATAGAGTCACAAGTTCACTCTGACTGACCCCTCCCGTCTTTGAGACTGGGGCTGTTGTTGACTGCTCAACTCAAAGGGAATTCAATAAAAAGGAGTTTCCAGGCAACAGTAGGTTTTTTTTAAAAAATGATTTTACACCTGCTTTCTTTAGTAAAAGATGTTAGTAGCACTGGGATATTAATGATGTTTCTAGCAACCAAAAAAAGAATACCTTTTTAAAAACCAATGTTTGATGAAATGTGGGCAATTCCTATTGAGCTCCCTTAGTCCCCATCCAAATCAAGTAGGAGCCCCTGTTTGCTATAGAATCATGGTATCTGAGAACCTGGAAAGGCCTAAAAGACCATCTAGTCCCTTGGTTTCCAAAATTTTCTTAGCAAAGGATATTCATTCTTAAACAGTTGGGATATATGGTGGTTAGAATATATTTCTTTTAGGTAAAACATGGTTGGAGCCTGTGATCTAGACCCACATCATCCACATTCTTACCCTTTCCAAGGCAACCCCAAGATGCTAAGGGAGACCCTTAAGCCTCTGAGGAACATGGCTTAAAATGTATAAATCAGTTGGGCATGGTGGTGCGCACCTGTAAGCCCAGTATGTGAGAAGTTGAGACAGGAAGATTGCAGATTTGCAGTCAGCCTCAGGAACTTAGGCTCTCCGCAACTTAGTGACACCCTGTTTCAGAATAAAATAAAATAAGGGCTGGGGGTGTAGCTCAGAGGTAGAATGCCTCTGAATTCAATCCCCCAGTACCATTACTTACTCAATTAATTAATTCTGAGCCTGGCATGGTGGTGCATGCCTGTAATCCCAAAGACTTGGGAGGTTGAGGCAGGTGGATCGCAAATTTAAGACCAGCTTAGGCAACTTAGTGAGACCCTGTCTCAAAAAATAAAAAGGATGAGGGATATGGTTCAGTGGTAGAGCTTCCCTGGGTTAAATTCACAGAACAACAACAACAACAAAAAACAAGTAAGTGTGTGTGTGTGTGTGTGTGTGTGTGTGTGTGTGTGTGTGTGTATGAATGATCTGGTCCTGTATTTTATAGATACAGGACCTGTAAATAAAAAGAATAAGTTGTGAATAAAAAATGAGGGGATCAGGGCTGGAGATGTAACTCAGTGGTAGAGGACTTGCCTAACATGTTCAATCTTCAGTACTGAAAAACAAAAGAGAGAGAGATCAGAACCCCGGACCTGCCGAGCCTGGTGCTTCTTCAACTGCTTCACACCCTGAGATATTCCGCCAGGGCCCGGGAGGCCCTTTCCTGGCTGACTGTCATCGGCCTGGGTTATAGTGAACAGGGGGGGACTCATGATCCCCCGGCTAGCCCCGTACATCGCATAATCATGCTGCTCACGGCCATGAGGAATTCAACATGGGATACCAGTCTCTTTCAACAGTTGTTCCAGTAGGTGTACATTTTTAAACGCATTAATTACCTGTCTTCCCTCCTCTCGCCGCAAGCAGAGTATCTGAGGAGCATATCCTTGCCGGTGCCCGTCCTGGTGGAGGACACCAGCAGCAGCAGCGAGTACGGCTCGGTGTCTCCCGACACGGAGTTAAAGGCGGACCCCTTCTCTTTCAAAACCAGAGCCAAGTCCTGTGGAGAAAAAGATGTGAAAGGAATACGGACACTCTTTTTGGGGTAAAGACCTGACCTTTTGGGGGTGAAAGAAATATGTTGTAGCCAGGCGTGGTGGCACACGCTTGTAATCCTAGTACTTGGGAGCCTGAGACTGGAGGATCTGGGTTCTCAGCCAATCTCAGCTACTAAGTGAGGCCCTCCGCAACTTAGTGAGACCCTGTTTCAAAATAAAGAATAAACAAATAGGGCGGGGGGTGTGGCTTGGAGATAGGTAGGATGCTCCTGGGTTCAATCCCCAGTACTGCAAAAAAAAAAAAAAAAGAAAAGAAAGAAAGAAAGAAAGACATTGTAAAGTGTGTCACTTACGAAGGAAATTGTGATTTACACGGTCTCAATTATTAACAGCATCCCAGATGAAAACTTTGAAGATCACAGTGCTCCTCCTTCCCCTGAAGAAAAAGACTCCGGCTTCTTCATGCTGAGGAAGGACAGTGAGAGACGAGCTACCCTTCACAGGATCCTGACCGAAGACCAAGACAAAGTTGTGAGGAACTTGCTGGAATCTTTAGCTCAGGTAAACCTCTCACAGGTACTTCATTTCCCAAAGTGTGTGTGTGTGTGTGTGTGTGTGTGTGTGTGTGTGTGTGTGTGTGTTTATTTCATTTCGTTTTATTTTATTTTTGTGGTATTGGGGATTGAACCCCCAGGGTTGTTCTACCTCCAAGCTACATACACCCCCAGTCCCCTTTAATTTTAAACAGGATCTCACTAAGTTGCTGAAGCTGGCCTTGAACCTGACATCCTCCTGTCTCAGCCTCCCATGTACTGGAAATATAGACATGTACCACCACACAGCCTTATTTTATATTTTGAGACAATCTCGTTATGTTTCCCAGGCTGGCCTGCAGCTCTGGGCCCAAGCGATCCTCCTGCCTCAGCCTCCTGAGTGGCTGGAACCATTGTGCCCTACCCAAAGTTGACATATTTTTAACTGTATCCCACCCACCTGGAGCTATAACAGGCGAGATGGAGACAGGAAGAAGCTATAGTTCTCACCATGATAAAACAAACATACCCTAGGAGAAACAAAAGAACCAATTCCCAATGTGGAAACCATATTTGTTAACATAGCTGATTTTAAGTCAGAAGCAAATTTTTCATGTGGGCGAGGTTCCACCTAGTCCCTACAAGCCTTCTTTCCCCTTCATTTAGTTGTTTATTCATTCAACCAATCAACAAGCATTGGGCCACAAAAATTGCTGATTCTGACATTAACACGAGGAGGCTATCCATCAGTCACCCCTCAGAGCATTCACAAACAGTCAGCAGATACAACAGAACCTCTGCGCTTGTGGGGCTGCTGTGTCGAGGTGGAGCAACAGTAAATAGATTACACAGTATGTCAGTAGGCCATACGTACTGTGGAAAATCCAAGCTTGTCAGTAGAACTATTGTCCCCTGGTGTATTCGTTTTCTAGGGCTGCTATAACAAAATACCATCGACTAGGTAGCTTACACCACAAAAATGTATGTTCTCATAGCTGTGGAGGCTGGAAGTCCAAGATCAAGGTGTCGGCATGTTTTGCTTCTCCTGTGGCCTCCTGCCTTGGTTTCTGATGGCCGCCTTCTCCCTTTATCCTCAGGTGTCCTTTTCTCTGTGTGTGCACCCCGGCGTCTCTTCTGCTGCTTCTTAAGACACCAGTCCAATTAGATTAGAGCTCCACCCTATGACCTCACTTCATCTTATTACCCCTTTAAAGGCCCTATTTCCAAATACAGTCACATTGGGAGTTAGGGCTTCAACATATGAATTGGGGGGTGTAAGTCAGGCCATAATACTGGGGAAATCCCATACACGAGGAAGCATCCCCTCCCCGAGTCGGCACCAGTGGGAACAGGGGCTCCCTCAGTTCCAAGCCGTGGAGGCAGAAGCTCAGGCCTCTGGTGGATACAAGCCTCCCGTAGACATGCTCCATCCCTGGCACGACACTTGTCACCCTCCGTTAGTTCTGTGAGGATCAGGGTCTGGACTCCCTGCTTCCACACCACCTGTCTGTGTGGCCACCTCCTGTCCCCTGTGATCACTGTGGACTGCGCTAGCTTCTTCCTTCTGTCCTGGGAAGACAGTTGCAAAGAGGGTGGAGCTGGAGGGTCAGGCCAGGTTGTTATAGCCGCTCAGCCCAGGAGCTTACCTGTTCTCGTCTTATATCGAGATGACATGGAGCAAGGTTCTCTCTTTCTTGGCTCTTACTGTGTAGCTCGTCTTTGTCTTGAGAACTCTGTTAGACTTCTCTGCTGTCTTTTGAACCTGAACATTTCTGTCACCTTAGGAATTCACTAATGTCCACCTCTTTAGAAGCCATAGTAGGAGTCAAAAGGACATATGTGTATCAATAGGGTCTTCAGGGAGAACTGAAATGAGCACCATGTCTACTTTCTGGGGAAAACCCTCACATGGTCCCAATGGAAAGCAGTCTCTAGCAGTTACTCTGAGCCCCAGGAAGAAGGTGCTCTGGGATCAGAGGCGGCTGGGTCTCTGAATCAGGGATAGAATGAGCATTGAGGATCCTGGACAGGCCTCTGTGGTCATTCAAGGGCTGAGAATAGGTTGGGTTGAGAAGAGAAAAGGAACCAAATTTAGATGAAGGGAGCAACTGGCTAGCACCTGGAGTTCATTCATTCATTCAACAAACATTTATTGAGTATTTACTAAATGCCAGGCGATGTTTCATGTGCTAGGGACACCACAGTGAACAAAACAAAGAAATCTGCATCCCACTGAAGTTGACATTCTAGTGGAAGAAGAAAGACAATAATAAAATAATAATTACATATTAAACTTAAAGTAACAATAGCTAACATTTTCTGTGGGGCAGGTATTATTCTTAGTATTTCATGCATATTTGCTCATTTAATCCTCAGGACAGTAGTACAAAGTAATAGTTCTGTAAGTATCCTCATTTTACAGTTGAGGAAACTGAGGCTCAGAGGATGCAGGTAACTTGCCAAGGTCATGCAGCCCTAAGCAATGGAGTCAGGATGTAGATGCAGGCAGTCTGGCCTCGGGGCATGTGATGTTAACCACCACACTGCTCTGCCTCTCTGGTATGACAGGTAGTGACAGGTGCTGAGAGAAACATAAAGCAGGGTAGGGGACAGTGTGAAGGAGTGAGGGGGAGGATAGGAAATCACCATTAGCCCTGTGGTGGTGTACAGGCCACTAGTTTAAGATGCTCATTTTTAGGTCAGAAACATGTAGAACCCAGGAATTGCCTAAATCTTGTACACATCTCCAAAAGGTATGGTATGCTTTTCCTGTACAGAAAATGTCCCCTTGCTTTGGGGTGTTTTGCTTTGTCTCCTGTTGGAGTGCAGTTCATCAGAGCAGGGAATGTGTTGGCCATGGCTCTTGTCCCAGCCCTCAGCACAAAGTATTACCAAAAAAAGTCCTTTAACTGTGCAGAAAATCTGGGAAAAAAATTTTTTTTGGTGCTGGGCATTGAACCCAGGACCTTGCACATGCTAAGCAGTGTACTACTGGGTCAGCTATATCCCTAAACTGAAATTCTTAAATTTTGAAGTTGGTTAATCATATTCGATGGTTTGGTGTCTCCTAGTTTTTAAGGCACACCTGACTATTCTCTGTAAAAGGAAACATGAAAGACAACCTTAAAAGCCACCTCAGAAGGCATACCTTGGTGCACCAGCATGAAGCTATCAGAGGATACCAGAAACTGCTGATCAGAATCATGCCCAGCTGGAGTTGTAGCTCAGTGGTAGAGTGCTTGCCTTGCATGTGCAAGGCCCTGGTTCAATCCCCAACAACAAAGAATCACATGGCCCATCCAGAATGGCCAAATGGTATCTGATCGTGTGGTGAAGGACCCTGTGCATTCCCTCTCATAACATCACATGGTGGTTCGGTGACAGAGCAGGTCTTGACTCGGGTTTATAGCTGGCTGTTCTAGCTTAATATAATGGCCAGGAGCCGGGCATGGTGGCGCATGCTTGTAATCCCAGTACTTTGGGAGGTGGAGACCGGAGGATCCGGGTTCGCGGCCAGCCTCAGCGCGCATGCGCATGCGATCAATATCTCTCTCTCTCTCTCCTCTCTCCTCTCTCTCTCCTCTCTCCTCTCTCTCTCTCTCTCTCTCTCTACCTAGCGAGGCCCTCCGCAACTTCGTGAGACCCGGTTTCAAAAATAAAGCATAGAAAAAATAGGGCCGGGGGCGTGGCGCGGAGGTAGAACGCCCCTGCGTTCAATTCCCGGTACCGCAAAAAAAAAAAAAAAAAAAAATATATATATATATAATGGCCAGGAGCTTGGACTTGCCTCCTTTTGAGGCCTGGGTCTGTCATTTAAAGACTCTGCAATTTGGGTAAGTTATTTGCCCTCTCAGAGCCTCAGATTCCTCCTCTCTAAAACGGAGGACTCTATCTGATGAGGTTACTATCAAGAGCCAATGAGATCAAGGATGATTTAGTTAATAACAGAAATTATTGTGGAAATGTCAACTATTATTATTGTTATTATGAAACAGACCAATAATAGTTATCTAACCTCTACTTTTTTTCTACAACAGGATAGAA
Organism: Glis glis; assembly: GCA_004027185.1. Classification (NCBI taxonomy): domain Eukaryota; kingdom Metazoa; phylum Chordata; class Mammalia; order Rodentia; family Gliridae; genus Glis; species Glis glis. The sequence goes on from PVJS01004702.1 coordinate 21,196, forward strand.
ATAATTCTTTTCATGGTATTAAATACTTCTAGATACATCTTTACATTCCAGGCTACCCTTTACAACAAAACCAAAAGGTGGATGTCGGTCAGGTCCTCAAACTATTAAACCATGAAAAGCCTTTTTAATCTGTGCTACCTTTTTGGAAATCCAAAAGAAATTTGAAGGATGAGAGAGTAGAGAGGACCTCTGAGGAGGACTCTGGGGCCAGCACCGTGAATGTACAGGAGAGGCACACTGCCATATGCTGCCTTCGGATACTGAGTCAGGCTCCCCCATCTAAGATGTTCTTAATGAAGACACAATAATGAAGTACACGGAGAGACAGGAGTTAGGACAGAGATGACTATTACATAAGTGGATGACGTGGCCTGAACAGAAAATATTTCCAGAGTAGAGCGTGTTCCTTTGTCCTCGGCTTTGTCCTCAGGACCATGACACACACATCAAAAAACCAGATGCACATGTGAGCTCTGTGGCTCACATCTGTAATCCCAGTGACTCTGGAGGCTGAGGCGGGAGGATCGCAAGTTCAAGGCCAATCTGAGCAATTTAGTAAGACCCAGTCTTAAAACTAAAGGGAGGGGAGGGAATATAGCTCAGTGGTAGGGAACCCCTGGGTTCAATCCTCAGTACTGCAAAAAAAAAAAAAAAAAAAGAAAGGAAAAAGCCAGAAGCAACATGTTTTCTTTTGTGAAAGCAAAGCTAATGTCAAAAATAAATGTTTGCTGTTTGGCAAACATGTAGCTGATTTTCATTGAGATAAGCTTCCAATTTCTGAATAACTCACATTTTTTCTTATGAACATATTTTCATGTTGTCATGTTGTTATTACTTTGTTTGTTAATCTTTACTTGAAGTATAATTTAGTTTGTGGTAAGAGAAAAATAAAACAAGATTAAAGTTGATAATTGTTCCCAGTCTGATTTTAAAATACTCCTGTAATGACAGCTTTTAAGCTTTTTAATATAATCTTTTCTCATGAAAAGATAAACATAAGACAGAGCTCCCAAATGAAAATATATTGAGAAAAAGAACTCAGTGTATTTCTCTTTATTTTAATAGAATCCTTGAAATTGTAATTTTCACAGCCCAGTTGAGGAATTTAACAATGCAATAAGAAAATGTGCACTATGAGATAGGAATTAGCATAATAAAAATCCTATTGTTTATCTTAAAGTTAAATAAGGGTAAACACATCCTACTAGATTTCCTTTACAAAAACAATTTGCTTGGCTCAAAGTAAGAAAGAAAATCAATTTGACGAGGGGATTTATTTAAATATTGTATTATTTTCTAATATGTAAAATAGCCTATTGGTTATACATGCCTGTAATCCCAGTATTTGAGAGGTTGAGACAAGAGGATCACAGGTTCAAGGCCAGCACGCAGTAACTTAGTGAGTCCCTGTTTCAAAATAAAAAATAAAACTAGGTGTGGTGGCACTTGTTTGTAATCCCAGTACTTGGTAGGCTGAAACAGGAGGATCACAGGGTTCAAGGCCATTCTCAGCAGCTTAGTGAGGCCCTCAGCAACTTAGTGAGACCCTGTTTCAAAATAAAATAGGGCTGACTGAGGGTATAACTCAGAGGTAGAATGCCCCAAGTTCAATTTCTAGTGCCACCATTAAAAAAAAAAGTCTGTTTTGGTCCATTCTTATATCTGATTGCCCATTGATGAGTAAGTAATGGTTCACAGATGGAGTTTTAGGTCAGCCCCCTTTGGTTGCAAGGAATTGACAGGCTTTAAGGGCAGTTGAAGTACCAGGGACTTATTGTATTAGACACACATAGCAATGAGAGACGTGAACTCTCAAGGAACTCCAACCAGCTCCAGGATAAGCCTCAGAGTTGAAAGTGGAGTGCGATCCCAAGGGGCTTCAAGTTCCAGGAGTTTGCACATCTTTTCTCTGGCATGGCTGCTGTTGGCCCGCTTGGTTGTGTGTTTGTTTCTATCTACTTTTCTTCCCTCTCCCTATTGTCATTTTCAACTCCATTGCCTCCACTTCCCTCCTTAAAATTGGATGCATTCATGGCCCTATTTTATGACCTCTCTCTGGGCACACTTTGAGATTAAGATCCTGTGGCTCATTGCCTGAATCTCCCTTTTGTTTCCAATTCAAATTCCTGAGAACGAGACCCTCATGGCCTCCGCCTGTCCCTGTTTGGGCAAAGCTTTGTGTATCTGACTGTGTCCTGGTTACTGACCAGTGTGTGGGCCAAGTGCCCTTTCTCCCAAAGTCTGATTGCTTCTCTGTGGCAGGAGAGGTGGCGACGATGGTGGCTAAAAGGAGCCAGAGTTTTAAAACGTGGTCGCGGGCAGGTGGCACTTTGGATCCCGGTTCTTCTCAGGAGGGGCTGTGGTGTGCCCGTGGCTGATGTGCACGGCACAGAGTGACTGAGGGGTTGCTGGTTTTTATCCACAGGGGCCTGAAGAACCTAAGCTAAAATGGGAACACATCACAACCCTCGTCGCGAGCCTCAGAGAGTTCGTGCGGTCCACTGACCGGAAAATCATAGCCACCACGCTGTCGAAGCTGAAACTGGAGCTGGACTTCGACAGCCATGGCATCAGCCAGGTGCAGGTGGTCCTCTTTGGATTTCAAGATGCTGTAAGTGTGACACCGTGCCAGTGTTTTCCCACAAGCTCAGTGTTTTCTCACAAGTCATAAAAGTAGTCAGAAAATACAAGTTCTGTTACTTTTCCTCTCTTCCATAGCTTCAGTGAACTCTGTTCTCTTTGGATGATAAACGTGAGCTATGTGCTTATCTGCGAGCCTCTAGTGTCCGATTTATTTTGTGTGTCTCCATCTCTCATAGATAGAGACACATAAAACTAAATCACCATGGAACATCTCAAAACTGACAAACATCTCCCATGGCTGAACTTGCTTCTTATGAAATCCTGTAGTGGGGCCACGATTTGTTTTGGTGACTCCAGCAACATAGCATGCTGTAGTTGAGCACTTTGTAATACAATACAAGAAATGCCATCTAGTGGCCGTTGAGAAAAGTTTAACAGTTCACTTTGGAATGGTCACTGCTGAATAAAACCAGTAATTTTTCTCTCCTGGTTTTCCTCTGGTTTCCATACTGAACACTTTCAATATGTTTATTTCATAAGTAACCACTATGTCCTAGCCAGAAATGTAAGTCAGAGCACAGACCATCACTGAGTGAAAATTAATCCACATAATCTAATGAGTGATTGCTGAGAAGTCTCTGGAAAATTGAGTTGCTATGCAACACAAACTAGAAGCCAGTCTTCTGCCAGCCTGACTTATACTCCTGTATGTTATTCTTGGAAAAGACTTATCTTTGAAACTTTTTGCCAAAAACACATGCAAGCCACTCCTAGAAGGCCCTTACAAAGGCGGGAGACAGAAATAAGGGAGTTCTTCACATTGCCCGTGGTATGCATGTGGATGCATGTTCCATAATTTTATTTAAATTCCAGAAATTAATTCACCCCTATTGTGTTTATTGCTCTTATGTAGAAGGTGTCTTGACAAAGCCGGGTGTGGTGGTGCACACTTGTATCCCCAGTACTTGGGAGGCTAAGACAGGATGATCACAGGTTCAAGGCCAGCCTTGGCAATTTAATGAGGCTCTCTGCAACTTCATGAGACCCTGTTTCAAAATAAAAATAAAATAGGGCTTGGGGTGTAGCTTAGAGGTAGAATGCCCCTGGGTTCAATCCCCAGCACCAAAAAAAAAAAAAGGTGTCTTGACAGTTGCATTTGAAGCATTGAATGGTCCCTAATTTAAGCCAATTTATGATCCTTCAATGGCCACTGAGGATGCATCCATCTGAGATGCCTGAATTCTCTGAGATATTGTATAAGCCAGTTGGTCCTTGTGCTATATGAAGAGCAGAGACAAGATTCCTGACTTGATTGAGGTCATAGGAAAAGAAAGCAACTGGCAAGGCCTATCGCTAATATTAAATGTGAAAGGCATGCTTACATTGCAACCAGGGAAACCCCACCATCTGCAAATAGAGTGAAATCATTTAGCTAATTTGCACTTGCCCACACATTTGGCTTGCAGCCTAGAGGTTGGAAAGCAAATTGCTGTAGAATTCAGACTGAGTTATTTAGTTGTAATCCCGGGCCTCAGGCCCAGGTCAGACCCAAACACACATACATGCACCCCCACTTTTGCTAACTCACTGTCCAGGATAGAAATGAACCCACAGAATGGGCCATATGTAATATACCATGTAATGAAGAACTATGAGGAGTGGGTCATGGTTACAGAGCATCTCCCTTCTACTGTCTGTGTGACTCTTGAGAGAAATATTCTGGGTTAGTGTGTTGGTCAGCTTTCTTTTGCTGTAACAAATACCTGAGAAAAGTCAGTTTATAAGGAGGAAAAGTTTATTTTGACTCACTTTTAGAGATTTCAGTCTATGGTCACTTGGCCCTGATGCCTCGGACCTGTGGCAGCACAATACATCATGGCCGGAGCATGTGGTAGAGGAGGCCTGTTGACTTCTGCCAGCGGGAAGCAAAGAGAGAAAGGAAGGGTTGGAGCCTCAATATCGCCCTTCAAGGGCACACCCCAATAACCTAACTTCCTTCCACTAGGCCCCGCCTCCTAATGTTCCAACGGCTCCCAGTAACACCACAGGCTGGCGACCAAGCCTTTAGCACATGGGTCTTTGGGGAGCACCCCAGATCCAACCATAGCAGTTAGTGTTATTCCCATTAGTCAAGTAAGGAGACTCAGTCCTTTAAAGAAATCAAGGTACTAGGAAAACTCAGTCTGAAAGGATTTCCTGGAATAAGAGGGAACCTGGCAATGGCTCACTTCCTTGTGAGCAACTACTACGAGGAAGTCACAGAGCCTTCTAAACTGGGGGGTTTTGCTGAAGATGAACCAAGGGCAGCTGGCACTCCAGCTGTTGGCAGGAGTTTGCAGCTGGTCACCATCTCCCAGCTTCTGCCAAGGTCTCCATCCAGAGCAGTTGGGGAAATAGCCTTTTTCCTTAACGGCCTTTGTCAACCAATAAGTAGTAGAGTTAATCTAAACTTAATGAACCTCTCTTAGCCTTATGATAAAAGGGTTTCTTTTTTTTAAAGTAAATGCACATGGTATACATGCAATGGAATATTATTCAGCCTTAAAAAGGAAGGAAATTAGCCGGGTGCGGTGGCATACATCTATAATCCCAGAACTTGGGAGGCTGAGACAGGAGGATCGCAGGTTCAAGGACACTCTCAGCAACTTAGCAAGACTCTCAGAAACCTAGTGAGACCCTGTTTGAAAATAAAACTAGTAAATAGATCTGAGGGTGTCGTCCAGAGGTAGAATGTCCCTGGGTTCAATCCCCAGCACCACACACACACACACACACACACACACACACACACACACACACAAGGAAATTTAGACACATGCCACATAGAATATGGATGAACCTTGAAGATGTTTCGCTAAGTGAAATGAGCCAATCACAAAAGACCAAATACTATATGATTCCACTGATAGGTTTTATTTAAAACCAGTAGGACTTTATACCCTCTTACCACCCATTCTCAGCCACATATTTGAAGTCCCAAAGAAGCAACATTCCTACTTAACCAGATTGCCTTCCACATTTCCACATAAATAATTTATCTTATTTGCCTACATAGGGCTTACTCATCTTTAATTTGAAGTGACAATTTTCAAAAAATATTTTTTTTGCAGTACTGGGGATTGAACCCAGGGGCATTCTACCTCAGAGCTACACCCCAAGCCCTATTTTTTTTATTCTTTATTTTTGAAACAGGGTCTCACTAAGTTGCAGAGGGTCTCACTAAGTAGCTAAGGCTGACCGCGAACCTGGATGGATCCTCCGGTCTCAGCCTCACACCCGGCTTCAAATTTGTTTTCTAATAACATGAAGAAATTGTAATTGAAGGTGAAGAAACCTTGTAGTTGTTTTTGTAAGATAGGACTTCATCCAGGTACTTGGATCAGGTGAGTTATTTTGCAATTAAAAATTGAAGACTAAATGTCACTCTTTTTTTCCAGGTCAATAAAGTTCTTCGGAATCATAACATCAAACCGCACTGGATGTTTGCCTTAGACAGTATCATCCGAAAAGCCGTACAGACCGCTATCACCATTCTGGTTCCAGGTCAGAAATATGTAATTACTCTGAATTTTTGCTGTTTGAATATTTTAGACTACTGTCCATATATCATTTCTGGTACCTGCTTAATGTTTTGTTTTGGTTTTTTTTTTTGGTGGTGGTACTAGGGATAGAACCCAGGGGCATTCTACCTCTGAGATACACCCCCAGCCCTATTTTATTTTATTTGCATTTTATTTGGAAACAGGGTCTCACTGAGTTGCGGAGGCTGGCCACGAACCTGCGATCCTCCTGTCTCAGCCTCCCAAGTACTGGGATTACAAGTGTGTGCCACCACGCCCGGCTTCTCCTTAGTGTTTTTAAGAACATGGTTGCCTTTTTAAAACAGTCATTTTAAAGCCACCAGTTAACATTTATCTAGGGCATACAGTCTGAGTAACAGTACACCAAGCAAATGGTTGGTGTGAGAAAGGAAGATTTGCTTCCTTGTCTTTGAAGAACATGTTTGGATACTGAAAAGAAAGAGAAAATTATAAGATAACCCCAATAAATATGCACTTCTTTTTGTGTGTGTGTGGTACTGGGGATTGAACCCAGGAGCATTCTACCTCTGAGCTGCACCTCCAGTCCTATTTTATTTTTTATTTTGAAACAGGATCTCACTAAGGCAGAGAGTCTCGCTGAGTTGCCTGAGGCTGGCCTTGAACCTGCGATCCTCCTGTCTCAGCCTCCCAAGTACTGGGGTTACAAGCATGCACCATCACGTCCAGCTATAAATATGCATTTCAATGTACAGATATGTGTGCCTACAAACACATTCCTATGTCATATTTTATTAGTGTTTCCCAAGTCTCTACCAGTGCATTGAGCAATGTAAAGAGCTCTTTAAAATGACAGCTTTCAAGTCAAGCGTGGTAGCGCTCACCTGTAATCCCGGTACTGGGGAGGCTGAGGCAAGAGGATTGCAGATTTGAGGCCAGTTCTCAGTAATTTAGTGAGACCCTTTTCCAAAATAAAAAATAGGACTGCGGGTACAGCTCAGAGGTAGAACACCCCCACCCGGTTTAATCCCCAGTACTATACACAAAAAAAATTTATAGCTTTCAGAGCCCTATCTCAGACCAAGTGAATAAATATCTGTTGGAGATAAGACCCAGGAATTGTTTTTATTTTTATTTTTTAAGATTTTATTCTTTTATAGCAGTTTTAGGTTCATAGCAATATTGAGAGGAAGGTACAGAGATTTCCCATATACCTTTTACTCCCCCATACACAGCCTCCCCCAGTATCAACATCCCCCACACAGTGGCATTTACTACAGCTGATGAGACTATATTAATATAGCTTTATCACTCAGAGTTTATAGTTTGCATTACAGTTCAACCTTGGTGTTGTACATTCTATGACTTTTGTTCGTTTGTTTGTTTTGTTTTGTTTTTGATACTGGGGATTGAACCCGAGCTACCCCCCAGCCCTTTTTATTTTGAAACAGGGTCTCTCCAAGTTGCTGAGGCTGGCCTCCACCCGGTGATCCTCCTGTCTCAGCCCCTAAGGATTGGGATTACAGGTGTGCACCACCATGTATGGCTCATTCTATGAATTTAACAAATGGATAATGACATGAATCCAACATAGTAATATCACACAGAATATTTTCATAGCCCGTAAAATTCTCTGTGCTTCACCTATATCTGGTTTTAGTACAGATCCCAGGTCATTTTGATACACAACTGGGTTTGGAAATCACTGGTCTAGACACAGCCCCAGCTATATGGGCAGTGAGATACAAAAGGGGTATTGTTGAGGAGGCAAGACTTTATGAAGTAAGGCAAAACCTCTGAAGTGTTTTGATAGTCTATCCATTAATAAAAAAAAATATTTGGTTGAAACAATAAACAAGTGAGTTTCACCTGATGATAACAAATCAGGGTGAAAATTTTGCAAAACTTAGAAAATTCTAGAGAGGCTTTGAGACACATGATTAACAGTTGGTGTGAGCCTAAGAAATTCAGGCTTAAGAAACTCAACAATACTTTTTTTTTGCGGTACTGGGGATTAAACCCAGGGGCATTCTACCTCTAAGCTACACCTCCAGCCCTATTTTTTATTCTTTATTTTGAAACAGGGTCTCACTAAGTTGCAGAGGGCCTCATTAAGTAGCTGAGGCTGGCCGTGAACACGGATCCTCTGGTCTCAGCCTCCCAAGTACTGGGATTACAAGTGTGCACTACCACGCCTGGCTCAATACTTATATTTAGATGATTTATCAGGATTATTCAGATAATCTTGAATATTGGCAATGTACTACAGAGGGGCTAGGTTCTTAAAAGACACAATGGTGAAGAGAAACAAGCGTGTGTCACCCAAAGGGACAGGTATAGGCAACCAGTTAAACACCGTAGTAACCTACATTAAGGATATCCAAATGAGGAAAGGAGAGCAGGACTACATGTTAAAGTCATTTGAATAGCACATAAATGATCCGTTAGTTTTTAGAAAAACTTTTAGTGCTTATTTCCTAAATGCAATGTGTTTTCCTAGAATAGAAAAAGAACATTAGTGAAAAACCAGTAGAGTCAGAGCAAAACTGCAGTTTATCTAATGGTATTGCACCCATGATGATTTCTTGGTTTTGACAAATATACCATAGTTATGTCAGATGTATGAGGGAGAGTCATGCAGATGGTGTACCAGAATTCTCTGTACTGTCTTTCCAGTATTTCCGTAAATTTAAAATTCTTCCAAGACAAAAAGTTTAAAAAGGAACAGGAGCTGGTAATCACCTCGGTGTGGGGCGGGGCACCGGGGAGAATGCAGAGTGGAAGACCCCTCCCCCGAGTGCAAGGGGGGGGCACTGCTTCAACCAGCCCTGTGTGGAACAAGCCACATTCTTCATGAGAAGTGCCAGCTAAAGAGAGTTACTTGTACTTCTACTATGCAATTGGTTTTTTTGAGGCCACTAAAGAGTTTCTGATTTTGATTGAAGTCACTGTTAGAAAGGATTTAGAAAGAAAAGAGGACATTTTAGAGGAGAGTTACATGGAGAAAGTACTTTGTGTGTTTCTCTCAGGATAGGGGAAGCCAGTATATACTGTGCTCCAATATAGAAATGGTGAAATAAGGCTGGGGATGTAGCTCAGTGGTAGAGAGCTTGCCTAGCATGCATGAGGCCGTAGGTTCAATCCCCAGCACTGCAACAAAACAAAACAAAAATGGCAAAATATGTGGACAAGATGAAGTGATTTCAGTCATATGATCGTTCCATCAGATTTCCAAATGTCCCTAAAGATTTTGTTGTACAATTAAGATGCAAAGAAACTACATTAAAAAAAGGACTGTCTTGAACAACCATAAAAATTCCTTTTAGATGATAAAATACTACAGTTAACCTATCGATTTTCAAGACACTAAAGAAAACAACAGATTTAAAAGCATGCCACCATTAGTACACACATCCTAGATTTGTGTGCTCAGAGGACCTAGATCTTGGTTTCTAAACATCATCCTCCAATAAAAGGAATCAGAACTCCTTGCAGAAGTCATTGATAACAGGTGTAGGGCAGAAGAAATACAAAATGACCCTGGGACAGTGTGTGGTGCCAAAAGATAAGAAAGTATGCAAAAAGGATGGGGATTTATTGAAAGGGCACTGGAGCCAACTTAAAGATGTCCCTAGTAGTCCAACATGGAAGATTCTGAGCAATAAAATAAAATAATGATAGATTAGGTTATAGCTCACAGAATAAATAAATATCCACAAGTCCAGATTGACATAAATAGCTGAATTAATAAATAGATGGAAGCCGGGCGTGGTGGCGCACACTTGTAATCCCAGCACTTTGGGAGGCGGAGACCGGAGGATCCGGGTTCACAGCCAGCCTCAGCTCTCTCTCTCTCTCTCTCTCTCTCTCTCTCTCCTTAGTGAGGCCCTCCGCAACTTTGTGAGACCCAGTTTCAAAATAAAGTAGGAGACCGGAGGATCTGGGTTCGTGGCCAGCCTCAGCTACTTAGTGAGGCCCTCTGCAACTTAGTGAGACCCTGTTTCAAAATAAAGAATAAAAAATAGGGCTGGGGGTGTAGCTCAGAGGTAGAATGCCCCTGGGTTCAATCCCCAGTACTGCAAAAAAAAAAGAAAAAAAAAGGATATCAGTAGGAAAACTGGTGAAATAAGGTCTGTAGATTAGTTAATAGTATCAATGTTAATTTCCTGGTCTTGATAATAGTACCAAAGTTACATAAAATGTTGAGGTTAGAACAAGCTGCTGGGCAAGAGGGGCACTCTGTGTACTATTTTGCAACTTTTCTGTTATTCTGAAACTATTTCAAAATAAAAAGTTTTTTAAAAGCGTTCAATCTTCTTGCTTCCAAAAAGAGCACACAGGACAGAGAGTACAGGATACGACCCTTAAGAGCTTTTTTCTCAGACTATTTTCTCACTTGTTATCAAGAATCACCCTTTAGATTTTGGGCAACATTAAGTGTCTGTGGTTAATTCTCAAGTACAACCTTTCCGTGGGTTGACCAGATGGAGAAATGCTGAGCACAGGGACCAGGCATAGCCATGCAAAGGTAGAGGGAATTGATAATGTAGGCGGTAATCTTTAAAGCTACGTACAGCACTTGATATGACCACAAGTTGTTAGACTGAATCAGGCATGTGGCCCGGGAACACATAAATGTAAAATGAGGAGCTCGGTGTGGGTATGGTACACAACACTTACAAGAATTGTGATCTTGCTTGGCGTCAGAAATAGCCTGTGTTGAAGAAGCTGGGGCCAGTTGTTTTCCTTGGGGAATTAACCATTGGGGTGGGGGGTGTGGTATCGTTCCATCCCATCATGCTGGTTTGGAAACATGCATCAGCTCTACTTTCCCATTCATGAGCCATAAATGCCATCCACTCCTTACAGGCCCCCCTGAGGCCCTGTCTCTCTCCTGACATATGGCTCTCTCCTTATGGTCCACTCTACTTAACGTTCTTCCTAGAGGGCCCTGGGCAACCATTGGCACTTTCTTCTCTCAAAGGCCTCTCTCCTTTCTTCCTAAGTCAAGACCTTCCCCTCCTCCAGAACCCTACCAGCCCCCATGAATCCATCAGTGGATAAAACGACCCTGGGCTTAGTCATTGCAAATATACTTTACCTCTCAGCACTAGTGTGTGTGTATGTGTGTGTGTGTGTGTGTGTGTGTGTGTGTGTGTGAGAGAGAGAGAGAGAGAGAGAGAGAGAGAGAGAGAAACACTGGGGATTGAACCAAGGGTGTTCTACCTCTGAGCTATATCCCAGCCCTATTTTATTTTTTATTTGGAAAAAAGGGTCTTGCTAAGGTACTGGGATTATAGGCATGCACCGCTGAGCTTGGCCCCGTTAGCATGCATGCATTAGTCAAGGTTTTTCAAAGAAACAGAACCAGTAGGACATAGAGAGAGAGAGTCATCTAAGAGAGATTTATTATGGGAATTGGCTCATGTGATTATGGAAGCCGAGAAACCCCATGATTTGCTGTCTGCAAACTAGAGAACAGGGTAATCCAGTTTTATATTTCACTCTAAATCCAAAGGCCTGAAAACCAGAGGAGCTATTGGCAGAACTCCCAGTCTGAGACTGAAGGCCTGAGAACCAGGAGCACGGATGTCTGAGAGCAGAAGGTGGATGCCCTGGGTCAAGAAGAAAGAAAGAATTTGCCTTTTTGTTCTATTGAAATAATAAAAATTTGAGCCGGGCGTGGTGGCACACGCTTGTAATCCCAGTACTTTGGGAGGCAGAGACCGGAGGATCCAGGTTCCCGGCCAGCCTCAGCACGATCTCTCTCTCTCTCTCTCTCTCTCTCTCTCTCTCTCTCTCTCTTTCTCTCCCCCTGTCTCTCTCTACTTAAGTGAGGCCCTCCGCAACTTCGTGAGACCCGGTTTCAAAATAGAGTATAAAAAAATAGGGCCGGGGGTGTAGTGCGGAGGTAGAACGCCCCTGGGCTCAACCCCCGGTACTGCAAAAAAAAATGTTTGAAACAATTTGTTTCAAAAAAAGAATAGAACAGGCCTTCGGTGGACTGGATGAAGCCACCAGTGTTGGTGAGAACGAATCTTCTTTACTCAGGTCACTGGTTCAAAAGCTCATCTCTTTTGGAAACACCTTCACAGACACACACAGAATTAATGTTTTACCAGATATCTGGCCATCCCTTTGCCCAGTCAAGGTGACACGTAAAATTAACCCCAGAATGTACATGTGAAGCTGAGCATGGTGGCACACGCCCGTAATCCCAGTACTTGGGAGGCTGAGACAGGAGAATCACGGGCTTGAGACTAGCCTCAGCAACTTAGTGAGACTCTCAGCAACCTAGCAAGACTCTTAGCAACCTAGTGATATCCTGTTTCTAAACAGATAATATATAAAGGGCTAGAGGTGTATCTCAGAGGTAAAATGCCTCTGGGTTCAATCCCCGGAACCCCCACATACACACACACAAAATGCACATGTGAATCTCATATGGAACAAGATCTATACCTGAGATTACGTAAGATAGTTCTAGCTGTATTAAATTGTAATTTCATGTTCTTCGTGCTCCTAGGGCTCTTCTGTATATGGAACTTAGTTCTCCTTTAGGTTGATATCTCTTTGATGCTGTGTTTGATTTGCATATTTTATAATATCTCACTTGATGATATGTACTCAGAGAGCCACTGTGAAAGACCAAAATAGCAAAGCATTGCATTAGCTTACAATTTTCTACTTTTCAAAGTAATGGAAGAATTTTTTTAGTCATTTTTACATATGTACAATGATAGTTTAAAGGGTATGGAGTTAGGGAATATTTAAATACAATAATACTCATCAGAAAGTTTTCCTCCCCAAAAGTGAAATTATAGTCAACAGTTTCCTTCTTCCTAAGCAAGTTAGTAGTTGTCAGATATTGCCAGGGGGGTGTTGCACTCCTGTAATCCCAGCCGCCCTGGATGTGGAGGCAAGAGGATTGCAAGTCAAGGCCAACCTAGACAACATAAGCGAGACACTGTCTCAAAAAAAAAAAAACAAAAAAAAGTTGTCAGGTATTGTTTAACCTAAAAGTGAATTTGTGTAAGAAGTTTTTAAAAATTTTTCTTGCTAGGTTTTTACCTTTCTTTCAGATTTTAGCCTTTTCCCCACATATCTTAGGTGCAATATGAACATTTTTCTTGCTTGAATTAGATCATTCGGAGTTTCTATAGCCTGTGAATTTTACAAAATCACTGAAAGAACAAATCTGAATTGATACGCAGAAAGCCACCCTAACTTTCAGAGAAGCAGTTTGGAATACATATCTTATTGATAGCAGGGAGATCGATATTCATATCTTAGGAAGGCAATCAGTCGTATTTTGCTAATACTGTTTGATGTTACTATGCTTAACAGAACTGAGACCACATTTTAGCCTTGCATCTGAGAGTGATACTGCTGATCCAGAAGACTTGGAAGTAGAAGATGACCATGAGGAACCGCCTTCAAATCAAACTGTCCGAAGGGCTCAGGCCGTCATAGAAGATGCTGTGGCTACCTCAGGGGTGAGCACGCTCAGCTCCACTGTATCCCACGATTCCCAGAGTGCTCACCGGTCACTGAACGTGCAGCTTGGAAGGATGAAAATAGAAACAAACAGGTAAGTACTACACTGGCATGGTTTCTTTTATTCTATAAAACTGAGTGTGTTTGGGGACTCCTTTTGTGTGTGTGTGTGTGGTACCGGGGATTGAACCCAGGGGCATTCTGCCTCCGAACTATATCCCCAGCCCTCTTTTATTTTTATTTTGAAACAGGGTCTTACTAGGTTGATGAGAGTCTCACTATTTGCTGAAACTGCCCTCGAACCTATGATCCTCCTGTCTCAGCCTCGCAAGTATTGGGATCACAAGTGTGTGCCATCACGCCCAGCTTGGGGACTCCTTTAAATGTCTGGTCTACAGGACATACAAAATATGATTCTTTTATCCCATTCATGTTAACTTGATTTAACAAGAGAGCTTGATTTTCATATCTTTTACCAAATACCACTTGCTGCCCCTACCAGTTCAAACCTTCTTCAGCACCATTTCATTTGTATGTTTTATAGTGCTAGAGATCAAATCCAGCACCTGGTGCATTCTAGGAAGTACTCCACCACTGAGCAGCAACCTCACCCCTTGTGTCATTTCTTTGATTGGTGTTTTTTCTCCTTGCACTGAAATTTTCAGAGTAACTGAGTTGCAACTTCATAAACTGTCTTGGAAATACACAGACTCGGAGCAACATGTACCTTCCAGCAGATAGCCGAGAGAACAGAAAGCCTGTGTTCGTGAGAGCACGTGATTTGGAATATCAAGTTCTTTTAGGAGAGGAAAATTTCAGTGTTTGAGGGGACAAAACTAACTTTGCACTTTAGAACCTTGAAAAGATGATAGTTGGCAATTTATGGTTGTACTCTATTTTTAATATGCCATGACCTATCTGGAGATTCATTTGTCTTTGAGAATTTGGTAGCACAGAACTCACACCACCAGGTGACTAAGTGAACAGTAAACGCGTCCTGTTCTTCACAGATGATGTTGGCACACACAGTTCAAGGTCTGAGTCTTCATGACTTTGAGCTTCCTGTGCTGGCTGCCGTGGACGTGGGAACTGACTTTATGGCTCTGGACTTGCAATGAAAAAAAAAATTAAGTGAATCAATAAAAGTTGTTCAAATATTTAGAAACCTTAGTTGAAAATTCTAGTTGTTCACCAGGAAGATAAAAAAAAGATCTCATTTCTTGTCTGAAGTTTAGGTTTTGAAAGTCAAGGTTAAATCCTAAACCTGGTACAAAACTCATCCTGTATTCAGAAACATGAATTTTGGTTGCATGATTAAGTAAATCCACACATTATTTTCTTCTATGGTTTGCACAGAGAAAGCTTTTTTCATAAAGGGAAATTGGCTCTCTGATTTCCATATCCCAATCTCATCCTCAGAAACCCAGTTTACCTGCCATCTCTACTACTTAGTGGGTCCTCTCTCTCTGAGACTTCATCTGAATCTCAGTGTCTCTCCCACCTCCTCTTCAGTCCAATTCCAACCCCCCATCCCTCACAATAGGTGCTAACTTTAGTCACTTCTCTTCAGTTTTACTCTGTCACCAGATCCTAAGTGGAGCTGTGCTGGGGCCCCAGCTCTGATCCCAGGAGGAGGAAAGTTCCCACATTACTGCTTTGGTCTAGCCCTCCCCACCCATGGCTTCTGGTCAGAATACTACAGACAGTCGAGCTGCTTTGTTTACCAAAGAGCTGGTATATCTGCTTCTCTGGCTCCGAAACCGTCTTCTGTCCACACACCCTGGCCATGTCAACAGGCCCTGCCTCTCTGGATACAGCCTGGAGACGTGCTCTTCCTCTTCCTCCTCTCCACTGCATGGAGTCGGCCCGTGCACACCACCTGGCACTGCATCTGTCCAACACGCTGTGCCATCAGCAGTCCCCAAGGGCTGCTCTTCTCTCGCCACTTTCTTTATGTTTTCACATTTCTCTTCTGAGGCTCCCTAGGCCCCCACTTCTTAAATATACCCATCTCTGTTGAGAAGACTAGAATTCACCATGTCCCTTTATTAAATTAGTACATTCAAGCATTTTTCAAAGCAGCCCATATGTTCATGTGTTTTCTCTACATATATACAGTTGAAGCTGAAATCTATAGGATTATTTACCCACCTCTCTCTTTCAAATTGAACTCAGGGGCATTTCTACATCTGAGCTATACCCCAGCCTTTTTTTTTTTAACAGGGTCTCGCAGCGGGGCATGGTGGCACACGCTTGTAATCCCAGTACTTGGGAGGCTGAGACCGGAGGATCCGGGTTCATGGCCAGCCTCAGCTACTTAGTGAGGCCCTCCGCAACTTAGTGAGACCCTGTTTCAAAATAAAGAATAAAAAATAGGGCTGGGGGTGTAGGTCGGAAATAGAATGCCCCTGGGTTCAATCCCTGGTACCGCAAAAAAAAAAAAAGGGTCTCGCTAAGTTGCCAAAGGTCTTGCTGTGTTGCTGAGGCTGGCTTCAAACCTATGCTCCTCCTGTCTCTGCCTCCCAGATTACAGACATGTGCTGCCATGCCCAGCTCTCCTTTTTCTTTTTTCAGTAGTATTTCCCACAGCTCCTCTGTTGCCCTCAGAAAAGTGAGGCGAGCTACAATGTTTGCTCCATGATGATCTGAAGAAAGGACAGTTGGTTTAGTACAAGCACTGAGCAACTGAAGTCAGGGACCAGGTGGGTCTGTATTGGTCCTTGTAATTGTCAGTTGAGTAATTCTTGAAATATAAACATATTTATAGTACAAAATGAATCCAGAGGAAATGTGGTTGTGTCTTCAGCAAAGATATAGCTCTCATGTTGGAAATCTTAAGCTTTTAATATTTAGGATGACCACTAGTGAAGGTGAGTCAGGTTTATTGATGATTACAGCATCAGTCATTCTAAATGGCAGAAAGTAGCAAAGTGGCTGTAGAATGTATGTTTTATCTCTATTTAAGAATATGCTTACAAAGCTGGGCACAGTGGCACACACCTGTAATCCCAGTGACCTAGGAGGCTGAGGCAGGAGGATCACAAGTTCGAGGCCAGCCTGGAAAACTTAGTGAGACCATGTCTCAAAATAAAAAATAAAAAGTGCTGGGAATGTAGCTCAGTGGAAGAGCACCCCTGGCTTCTGTCCCCAGTACCAAAAGAAAAACAAAAAAGAATATGCTGACAGAAAATGTTCTAAAAATTCACTTCACCCAAGTAGATGCAAGAACATTATAAAAACTAAGTCAGAAGGAGCTGAATGATGATCTAATTTCTCTATCCTACATTTTTTTTTTTTTTTTGCAGTACAGGGATTGAACCCAGGGGAATTCTACCTCCGAGCTACACCCCCGGCCCTATTTTTTATACTTTATTTTGAAACCGGGTCTCACAAAGTTGCGGAGGGCCTCACTAAGTAGCTGAGGCTGGCCGTGAACCTGGATCCTCCGGTCTCCACCTCCCAAGTACTGGGATTACAAGTGTGCACCATCACGCCTGGCTTCTATCCTACATTTCTAGAACTACCATCAAACTACCTCAACAGCTTCACTTACCTAAGTTAAAAAAAAATGACCTCATGGTAGATCTGCCTTACCTTTCTGGAACAGGGAGGCAGAAATTGCCTTCATTACAAAATACTTCCCTACGAACTGAACACAAAGTAAAACTAAAATGGGTGGACTGGATAGAGACTTGAGATAAACAATTTTAAGAGGTTCATTTGAGACAAAGAAGGTGGCCTGTCAATGCTATGATTCCAATGTTAAGGTTTGCCTTTTAAAGATAAAAAGGAACTATCTAGCCTAAGTAAACATACATAAAATTCTAGAAAATGTCCCTATGTTCTTTGAGAAAACAATAATATGCCACCACTATTTCATGCATGTAAATTAGCAAGATAGACAAAAATATATCCCAGACCAAAAAATTGCCAGCTTAAAAATTCATACAGAGCTTGCTCTGAGGAGATGGAGCTGTAGCTTAGTGGCAGAGTGCATGCCTAGCATGGGTGAAGCCCTGGGTTTGATCCCCAGTACTGGGGGTGGGGTGGATGCACAGAGCTTGCTCTTCATTCTTTGCATATCATTTGTGCTGGGGCAGGTAGAGAGCCTCCCTCCAACCCTTTGCCTCCTCCTCTTGATTTCAGTTCATGATATTTAAGCCATCTAATTGTGCACCAGGTTTACTCTGCAGGTGTCTTTGTGTAGCTGTCTTCTTCAACCCACCTTCTCTGACACTCATTGTGTTTTTTATCTCTTCTCTAAATATTTTTTTATTGGTGCATTGTAATTAAGCCATCATAATGAAGTTCAGAGTGGTCTCTACTACTTCCTGTACTACTGCTGTTCCTTCTCCTTCCTCCTGGCCTCCTCTTATGTCCTGCGGGAATGGGGTGGAGGTTGGGGATAAGGACAGGACCCCCTGCTCAGCCTGGGGGGGGGATTCATTTCCAGGGCCTGGGGCTGCAGCAGGGCACACAGTAGCGCTTAGTAAAGGCCAGGAACTGTACTTGACACCTATGGTGCTGTCTCATTTAATGCTCACAGTAATCCCTTTTGGAAGGGTCCTCTTTTTATTTTTACAAATAAACCGAAGCCCAGAGGTATTAGGTAATTTGTCTAAGATTAACACAGGAAGTGCGTGGCTGACCCAGGACACAGCGCAGGCCTGTCTTTCATTTGCACCGCGCTGCCTTCAGAGTAGGTCATCTGAAGCAGAAACAGACTTTTGGAGGGAACATGGTCCTGAGTTAAATCTACCCATAGTCAGAAAAGGAGACAAAACTAGCTTGTTAAGAGCTATAGAGTATGTAATAACTTATCTCCATGATCTTATTAACAATTATATATTTTAAACTATTATAATAATTCTGAATCTAAGTTACACAAAAATATTTTTCTAAAAATACAGAGCATTTCAGCTGGGTGCAGTGGTACACCCCTGTAATCCCAGTATTTGGGAGAATGAGACGGGAGGATCACGGGTTCAAGGCCAGTGCATGGTAACTTAGTGAAACCCTGTTTCAAAATAAAAAATGAAAAGGTTGAATGGCCCTGGGTTCAATTCCCAGTACAAAAAAAAAAAAAAATAGAGCATCTCTTTTCATACCTTGAAATGTTTTCTCCAAGAAACAGTGCTGGACATGGTGAGCGGGTTACCAGTTGACTCTGTTCCAAAGTGAATCTTCCATGTAAGAACTGTGTTATGAGTATCATAGTTTCTCTTTGTTTTTCTGGAGACTGCATCAGATGCCAGCTGATGAGGAACTGAATGTACCAGGAACACAGCTATCCTTTTACCCACTTCACTAACCCCACCCCCTCCCAGAGGAGAAGAACAACAGAAGTAGCACCCACTTCGGCAGCAATAATCATTAACATGTATTGAGCAGCCGGGCATGGTGGCACGCTTGTAATCCCAGTACTTTGGGAGGCGGAGACCGGAGGATCCGGGTTCGTGGCCAGCCTCAGCACTCTCTCTCCCTGTCTCTCTCTCTCCCTGTCTCTCTGTCTCTCTGTCTCTGTCTCTGTCTCTCTCTCTCTCTCCTTAGTGAGGCCCTCCGCAACTTTGTGAGACCCGGTTTCAAAAATAAAGTATAAAAAATAGGGCCGGGGGTGTAGCGCAGAGGTAGAACACCCCTGCATTCAATCCCCAGTACCACACACACACAAAAAAAACATGTATTGAGCACTTGTCGCGTGCCAGGTACCCTAGGGAACCTCATCTAGAGCTATTCCTCAGATTTTCATCGTTTAAGAAAAGTGATTACTCTTATGCCTTGCATTGATTGTGATATTATCCTTATTTACCAACTTTTTTGGATTGAGGGACCCTATATGTAAAATATCAGTTGATGAACATCCCATATTTATATTTTTTACATTTATTGTCATAAAAAGAAACACAAAGTCTCTTAAGATTCTGGCAGATCATCTGGGATGGAGATTTTGAGTTCTTGCCTGGAAGCTGTCTTCCAGAACTTTGCTGCAGGATGGGGGAAGGGGCGGTGGACCTGCAGCCTCAGTATTGCCTGGGAGTTCTTGAGACATGCACAGTCTCCGACTTCACACCAGAGCTACTGGATCAGAATCTTTATTTCCATAAGATCCTACGGTGTCGAAGCCTGTCACAGCTTGAGATGCCCATGTCCAGAGTATTACTCTGTTGGCTCCAGCTTTATCATCCTGTCAACTGATGTGATTTTCTTTTGTAGATTACTGGAAGAATTGGTTCGGAAAGAGAAAGAATTACAAGCACTCCTCCATCAAGCTATTGAAGAAAAAGACCAAGAAATTAGACACCTGAAGTTCAAGTCCCAGCCAATAGGTGAATAGCAGGAAATTTCAAAGCCATACTGGTTCAACCAGGATGCCACAAAAAGCTGAAAAGGCTGACAGGCGGTTTTATTTCATGGCTTAGTCAGCCTCTGTCCTTTCTTCCACAATGACAAGCAGGAATTGCTGTTAAAAAAAAAAATCCAATTCTTAACTGTAGCAAATGATCATTTCTTATAAGTGTTGTAAAAGTGGATGATTCATGTTACCTTTTCTGAAATTGTATATTATTGAGGTAAATAGGGCTTTCCACATTTTTAGTTTTTTTAAAGATTTTTACAATGAGATTGCTAGAATAAAATACTATTTTTGTTATTTTGCATTTGTAGTCTAGGTATTCTAGCTTTTTCCCCCTTATAATTTGAAGAGGCTTAAATAGAATAAGGATACAATAATAAAGAGTCATGGGCCAAAACTTTGAAGAAATCTATTCTGTGAAAAATTGAGGGTGAACTATAATCTTTAGAGAATCTTATTTAGCTAATTTAGAGGAAAACAGAATTTACAGTTATTTGTTCAGATATTTAGCTCTTCCATATTATTACAAATAGTGAAAAAAGAGACTACTGTAGTTTTACAGTTCTCTAATTGTGTTCATCTTGCTAATTCTTTTGTTCATTAATTTTTTAATTCTCCAATATTATTACATTCCTTGGGCAACAACTATTTATTGCTACTTCATAAAACTGAAAAACATGAAGCATAATTTTGGTGCACACAGTTTATTAAGAAACTTTGAAATTGTTAAG
Organism: Glis glis; assembly: GCA_004027185.1. Lineage (NCBI taxonomy): Eukaryota > Metazoa > Chordata > Mammalia > Rodentia > Gliridae > Glis > Glis glis. The sequence goes on from PVJS01004702.1 coordinate 41,898, forward strand.
AAAATGTAAAGTGCTAATATCATACAGTATGGCTTCTGACTCCCTATTTACTGATGGATCAACTAATTTGAGTTCTATTTATGCTACCAATCTCAATGGTTTCTGTGAACTATTCTCTGATAGAGTGAAATCTCTTAAAATGTCAGTAGATGTCTGTGTACTGTGAGGATGTCAGAGGACCTCTGGCAGGTGAAACTAAGAACACCCGCCTCCCCAATCTGTTGTAGATATCCCTGGGTTGCCTGTGTGTCACCTGCACTCTCCTGGCACAGCCACCAAGGACTCCGAACTTAGTGCCTGGCTGAGAGAAAATGGAGCTGATGAAGACACTATAAGTCGGGTAAAGAAAACTGTCCCTGGGACCCGTGTTCCTCCACTTCGTGTCATAATGTCAGGCGCCTACTCCTGGACACCATGCTAAGCACTTGGGGGCAAATCAGACCCAGCTGACAGATGATGAGCAGATAATTTCACTGTTAAAAAACATAATTACACTCTGTTAAATTCTATGAAGACAAGGTTTCCCGTGTAGGAGAGAGGGGGAGGGAAGGCTGGGGAAGGTGATGAAGGAGTCTAGAGCAATACATAGGAATAAACTAGACCACGAGTGCATGTGTGCACGTGCGTGTGTGTGTGTGTGTGTGTGTGTGTGTGTGTAAGTTTGTGTACAAGGAAAGATTGTTTTGCCATGGGGGTGCAGAATGTGCAAAAACAAGGAGGCCGGCAAAAGTGTTGTCAGCCACAACCTCTAAGGATTTTAATGTTTTTAAATTGAAAATAGGAAGAGTGGAAAGAAATCAAGACAGAACTAAAAGAAAAAAGTTCTTTTCTTGCTAATTCTTTTGTTAAGTTTTTAATTCTCCAATGTTATCAGACTTCTTGGTCAACAGCTATTTATTGCTACTTCATAAAATCTAGCTGGTGAATGTATGCCAGAAATGTCTCTGTACAAACCAGATTATATTTGTTATAACCTATTTCGTCTGATTATTACATACTTTTATAGTGAGTATGGATAGAATATGTTTTAAGATTCCATATATAAAGACATATACACACATTAAAAAGTGAAATTATTTTTATTTGATAGAAAGGACCTCTTAATAATGTTATATTAATTTCAGGGTTTTTTTTTTTTTTTTGCGGTACCGGAGATTGAACGCAGGGGCGTTCTACCTCCGCGCTACGCCCCGGGCCCTATTTTTTATACTTTATTTTGAAACCGGGTCTCATGAAGTTGCGGAGGGCCTCACTAGGTAGAGAGAGAGAGAGACAGGGAGAGAGAGAGAGAGCTGAGGCTGGCCGCGAACCCGGATCCTCCTGTCTCCGCCTCCCAAAGTACTGGGATTACAAGCGTGCGCCACCACGCCCGGCTAATTTCAGTTTTTAAAATTTTTTTAAATAACTAAAAATAAACGTTTCTTTTCCCTTGACTAGATAATCTGTTAGACCACTAAATAAAAGTGAAGATTTCCTTAAAAATCTGCATTCAAAAGTTACTACTAACTAAGCTGAAACAACTCTCTTGTGAGTGGAAAATAATACATCCAATCAAGTTCTCCAAAATACTTATCCCTTTAATTTACTCGATCATGTTTAAGGAGTTGTAATTAATGATCCACTAACTCACTGCCCGTTTTATTTTATTTGAAATTAAAAGCTTCAGATTACATTTGGACTTAGATTTTACAATGAATTACCCCAAGTCCCTGTTATTAGCTGTGAAAAAGTTCAGAGACTAAGCATAAGCAATAACTTTCTAGGAACACTTTTTATCCACTTCGGTGAAAACAAAGCTATGTATCACCAAACCTCTTCAAACATTTGCTTATGAGAAGCAGAGGTCATTAAAGTGGGTCTTACCTGTTCATTAAAAGCCCATTCAGAAATCCTGTGTCACTTGTAATCGTCACCTTGTACATTTGGGAATCATGCAAATGCATTTCTTTGTAATTATTTTATAATAAGGAGGCCTTTCCCCTCATCATTCCAGAAGGTTATGTGTAGTGAATTTCCTTTTAGAAATGTTTTTAATTATTGCCAGTGTTTATGTTGTGAATGGAGTTTATCTATTAAAAAACACTTACCTTTGTGTATATTTGACTTTCTCCGCAGTTTTTGGCTGAGGATTATACACTAATGGATGTTCTCTACTATGTTACACGTGATGATTTAAAATGCCTGAGACTAAGGTACTGCTTTTCTCTCTAAGTTGGCTGGGATAGAAAGAGCATTGGGCTGACATCAAGGAGTCTGGGTCCCTGACTTCCTGGGTCTCTACTGGCTCTGTAATCATAGGCAATGTTCACTGGTTTTCAGCTGCTCCCAGTAAATTTAGTTGGGCCCCAGGCTATTTGGGGATACTCTTGTAACCAAAATTTCTATATAAGTAAGTGAAAAGCAATTGGAAGAATTTTTCTTTAATAATATGCAGATATTTAAGGCTGGTGTAAACAAATGCTCTAATTTAGTTCATGGTTGTCTCATACTTTTTAGAAATAGTAGGATGAGGGACAGATTTGCCATCCAAAAACCTGGAATAATCTGAGACAATTTCTTGTCTTAGTTTTCTCTATGAGACCAGGCATATCTATAACTATTCCACCCACCTCTATAAAGACACACTTCAAAAAGACTGAAGATCTACAATGATGTTTTGAGGCCTGGCAATGTGGGGGAGTGGAAAGGAAAGGAATGGAGGGAAAATGAGAAAATATGTACAAAAAGGATACATAACTATAAAGACTTCGGATCTTCCTGTTCTGCCCAAGAGCAACTGAAAACTAAGAAGCCACTTTGATAGTTCAAGGGCAGTGTTGCAAGGGAAATGTTCTCTTCACCCAGTTCTTGTGTCTTTCCGTAGGGGAGGGATGCTGTGCACACTGTGGAAGGCCATCATTGACTTTCGAGACAAACACTCTTGACCGCCACTCAATTTGATCTTCGGTGGAGATTGTAAAAATTAATACAGAACTGACCTTCTTGGGGAGGGAGGATCAAAGGAAGAGGAGAAAGAAGCTGCACTTTAAATCCAGTGTTTGTTTACTCATGTTTAAAAAAAATAAGACAAAACACACTATGAGATTTCCTAACTGCTTCTGTTTCTATAATTCTTACGGACTCTTCATAAGGACGGTCAAAATAATCCTACTTAGAATTCCAATGTTGAGGATTATTTTAGTCTAAACATTTTTATGGAGCTATTTTTCACTCAGCAGCTATTGCACTTCGGCCAAATGTTTATTTCACAGGAAACGGATGTAACATTTCATGTGATTGTGTACCACTGGAACAAAACCCAAATGTGACCACAACTTTTCAGGATTGTGTGTGTGTGTGTGTATAATGTGCCCTAAGAAGCCGAGTAGAGATGCAAAATTTCAATTATTGTATAAAGTTATGTTTTTTTAAAGTGTGCAGAATCCAAGAGCAATGGTTTTTGCTCTCCGTATTAATTGTAATGTTGACTCTATTTTGTAACTTACGTTTCTGGCCTGTCGTGCATTGGTTTGTGTATGTACTACTGAATGCACCAGTTGCACATGCCTGGATCATAGTAATGTTAGCTTGTTCTAAAGCTATCCCTTGTGTTATATTTACTCTCAAAAGTAAAAAGACTCCCAATATACTGTTTTGATAAATTTCAAAGAATTCTTATTCTGTGTGATTAACCTAATAACTGTGCTAAATTGCTAGTTGTTTCTTCAGCTATAACATTAAGTGGAATCTGTCTTCTGTTCAAGCAGTCAAAGGAGGACTGATATCCAAATTGCTTTCAGGGGCAACAGAGGGGTGAAAAAGAGGGTGAAAGTCAGTCTATTTTCCCACACTATCTTGAATGACTATTATCTTAGGGGCTCTGCAAATATCATCCTAATGGAGAACACTGCATTTTCTTTCTTTTTTTATGTGCTTTTTATTGGTGCATTATAGTCTCACATAACAATGGACATAAATTTGATAGTAACATACTTGCACACAGCTTTTGGTGTCCCCCTCCCCCCAGTACAGAGTACTGAACTTGACGTTGGTATATTCTCATATGTACACATGATCAGTGGTAGTAATTGCATTGATGAACTTCATTCTTCTCCTTTCCCTTCCCTTAGACCACTTCCCTGGCTCCACTGAGGCTTCTCCACCATTGTATGGAGTCCCATTTGTGTCCCCACTACTCTCTAGCTTGCGCATATTAGAGAAAAATTATGACCCTTCTCTTTCTGTGATTGGCTAATCTCACTTAACATGATGTTCTCCAGGTCCTTCCATTTTCTTGTAATTGATATTACTTTGTTCTTCTTTATTGCTGAGTAGAATTCCATTGTGTGTATTTCCCATAATTTTGTAATCCATTCATCTGTTGATGGACTCCTAGGTTGGTTCCGTAATTTGGCTATTGTGAATTGTGCTGCTATGAACATAGATATGCATATATTACTGTAGTTTTCTGGTTTCAACCCCTTTGGAATGATACCCAGTAGTGGTATAGCCAGATCATATGGTGGATCCATTCCCAGTTTTCTGAGGAATCTCCACACTGATCTCCATAGTGGTTGAACTATCTCAGTGTAGTTCTCATATCTGGGGGAAATATCTTTATTTTGAGGTGAATTTTTTGTGTGTGGTGCTTGGTATTGAACTCAGGACTTCTCGCATGCTAGGCAAATGCTCTACCACTAAGTTATTACACCTCAGGACCCCCTAATAATTATAGTAGTAGGAGTAGGAGTAGGAGTAGGAGTAGGAATAAGAGTACTGGGAGTTGAACCTAGAGGTGTTCTACCTCTGCGCTACACCCCCAGCCCTTTTTATTTTATTTTTTATTTTGAAACAGGGTCTCACTAAGTTGCTTAGGCTGGCCTTGAACCTCCAATCCTTCTGTCTCAGCCTCCCAAGTACTAGGATTACAGGCATGTGCCATCACGCCCAGCTAACAATTATATTTCTATGAGCTTTCCCATGTTAATAAAATGAAATCTGAAGCTCCAAGATGGATGAATGAAATAAGCACATTTCTTACATATACAGGAACCTGATTATTATATAGGATAGAAATAACATAGAGCTGCTCATGTATCATGACTTGATCCACATAAAACAATCTTCCATAATAGGAGTTATCTTTAGTTCTATGTGAAAAACAAAGGTACAATATTTTTTATATTGTGTTAGAGTATACAAAACTTTCTCACAAATAATTTCTCATTGGACACTTGCAACAACAACATAGCTGCATCTTTTTTAATATCTTAATTTGGAGGGTAGGTAGTTGCCTCTCACATCCTAGGTGGAAATTTCTAAGGAAGTGAGGTATAAATTCAGTGATATGTTATTGAACTCATACTGAAACACAGGACACCCTCCAGTGTGTGCTTCTTTTAGACTGTATGCACATAGGATTACTACCCATTTTCAACCAGCCCTTCAGTGATAGTCTGTGGGATCTTCCTCCTACCCCATCTCGGTGGACACATGTCCCACTATGTCTCTGTGGTTCACGATACCTCCTCAGGCAAGCATCATTAGGCTTTTGTCAACATTTTGTGTCTCAGGCACAAAAGAAAGTAGTTCCATTATGGACTAAGGCTCATGAAAGGTTTGTACCATAAAGGCTTTAGCATTGAGGGATTCTCAACCTAGCTTCATATTAAAATGACTTGGATGCTTTTTAAAGATATTGATGCCACCTGGATGCTGGGTTCCATCCCTAGCAACACACACACACACACACACACACACATACACACACGATACTGATGCCACCACCTCAGAAAAAAAACTGTTTTGATTGGTCTGGTGTGGGACCCAGACACCCTTTTTAAAAAGCTCCACCAGTGATTTAGCACATTTAGCACATTCATTTTAAGTGACACATGAAGAGGAAAATGGAGATCCTCTTCCACGGAGGTGGTAGTACGATGGTTACATTCATCGGGAATAGTGTACACACTACAAACAATCCTGGAACAAAACTGTCACTAAACTTGTGACCATTGGCAAACTAGTCTCTCTGAGTCTCAGTTGCCTCATCTGTGAAAGGTGCCTTCCTCATAGGGTTGTTGGAAGATTCAAATAAGACAACACTGGGAGGTGCTTAGCATAATGCTTGGTATACAGTAAGGACTCAGGTGCGGCCTGCTATTGGGATGGCTTGTCACTCACTCAAAAGCATTTATTAAATACTAGGTAGTGCACACTGTGGTACCTGAACACAACATAATGCTTGCCCAAGTTCATTGTGAGAAATGGAATCAAGACAGCAGAAACAACAGCAGTGTAGTACCTGTTCTAGTTATATCCAGCTGCCAGAGGGAATCAAGAAAAGCTTTCCAGAGAAGTGAAGGGCCAGAGCTGAGCCTGCAAGGATGCTTTGAACAGAATGGTTATGCAGGGTGGTGGCAGAAGTGCTGTAAGAGAACAAAACAGGACTTTGCTGGGAGAAGTAGATGCAATGTTTGTTTCCTTTCACTACATTTTGGTCTGTTTCTCTGAGTTCTGTCATTGCATACTTTGTTTCATTCATTCCTAGGCCAACACATAAAGGGTTTTGGCAATGAGGAATTATTCATGTATTTGAAGACCTACTATGTGTGAGGTGCTGTGTCAGCACAAAAGATACATAAGGCCAACCAAGTTCAGACTGCTGCAGGCAATGCACACGATGGCAACAAGGACATGTGTTCTGGCCAGCATTCTTGCAGCTATAATGTAAAAGATTGACCATGTAATTTAGAGCAAAGATTTATTTTCTTATGGTTTCGGGTTCAGTCCATGTAAACCTGGGGAACGCAGATCTCAGGGCATGGCGGCGGGAAGCGGGGAGAGGGAGAGCACATGGGCTGTGCTCCTCACATCATGGAGGCCGGAAGCAAGAGAGCAGAGGGAGGAGGAACCACATATGATCCCCAAGGTTGCACCCCCAGGGACCCACCTCCAGGCATACCCGACTGGCCCAGGAAACCATTACAATGGATTTATCCACTGCTGGGATCACAACCCTCAAGACTCAATTACATCGACTCTAAATACCAACTTATGAGCTCTTCAAGGGACCATTCTATAACCATAACAACACGCATCCCATGAACAAATAAAATAATTGATGGTGCCAGACTTTGTGGGAACCCTACAGTGAAGTAGAAAACAAAATCTTTGCCACCAGAAATGTACATCAGATTGGCAATGACTCCTGCCCAGTCTCATGTTAAAGCTTGGACAATGTCAAGTGCTCATGAGGTTCTGAGGATGGGCCCACTGGGAGCCAGGGCGGGTGGCAAAGACTTCACAGAGGAGATAGCCCTTAACCTGCGCTTTGCAGGGAAGGCATTGTTAAATAAGATGGAACCAAGGAATCACTGTGGGCAGAGAGCTCCAAGAACAAAGATTGGAAAGAGGGGATTGAAGGGTGTCGTGGAGAAAGTGAACAACTCGGTTGGCTGGAAGTGTGAATTATAGAGGCAAAAAGTAGAAAATGGGGTACGGGAGGGCTCAGCGACCAATTAGGGAGTGGGGATGAGAAAGGAGTGGGGTTAATATTTAATTATGTAGAAATAGGGAATCTATTAAGGGTTTTTGAGCAAGGTTTGTATATTACAAGATTAATTTGGCAACGTTGTGTAAGGTAACGGAACTGAATGGGACCTATCGAGCAGTTCAGAAACTGTCTGAGATATGAATGATGGTCTGGCACGAGTCAGGCAAGTAGGAATTGAGAGAGTGGCATGAATGACAAGATTTGGGGACTGTTGTAGTTCACTTTTTTGTTGCTATGACCAAAGTACCTGACAAGAACAACTTGGAGGAGGAAAGGTTTTTTTGGGCTTATAGTTCAGCAGTTCAGTCCATAGTCAGCTCCAAGGCAGAAGCCGCAGCAGCAGGGCATGTGATGGAGAAAAGCTGCTCTCAGTCATGGCAGCCAGAAGGAGAGAGAGCAAGAGGAGGGGGCCAGGACATAGATAGTTCCCCAAGGCCCTGTCCCCAATGACACGCCCCCTCCAGCTATGCCCCACCTCTGAACCCTGCTGCAGGGGGGGCATGCTTCAACACGTGAGCTTTTGGACAGATGTCGGATATATGTAAGAGGATTCAAAAGGAAATTTAGAAGGGGAGCTGTTTTGGGATATGTTGAATTAATGCTGATAGAATTGCTGAGACCACTGAGAAGATATTGGAGGAAGTCAAAACTGAGGGAAAGGGGAAGTATTCTAAACTTGGGAGACTCCTGGATGGAGCTAATAGTAAACGTGAGAGACAGCAGAGATAAAAAGGCTGTGACCTAAAGATTGGGGAGGGTAAAGAAGGAATTGGGAGGGAGGAAGAATTTACATCAATAAAGGAGACAAACTGGCCACAGAGGAAAGAAAAACCAGAGCCAGGAATGGTGGCATATGTCTTAATCCCAGAACTCGGGAGGCTGAGACAAGAGGATCTCAGGTTTGAGGCCAGCCACAGCAATGCGAGATTCTCAGCAACCTAGCAAGCCCCTGTTTCAAAACAAAAATAAATAAATAAATAAAAGGGCTGGGGGTGTAGCTCGGAGGTAGAATGCCCCTGGGTTCAATCCCTAGTACCACAAAAAAGAGAAAGAAAAACCAGGCCATTGGTGGTTCAAGAGGAAGATGATGTAGGATCAAGGCTACAGAAAGTCTAGGGGAACGATGGAGTGAAAAATAAGAAGCAACTTGATTTTGTGACTTGGGAGTTTTTATAGATAAGCAAGAAAAACTATTTAACTTGTTTAAAAAAGACAATGACACAGAAGTCCAGTTTTGCAGCTAAATGGCTTAGTGCTTGCCTAGCATGCATGAGACCCTGGGTTTGATCCAAGTACTTAAAGTCCACACTTTCATTACTTTTGGTGAACTAAACATATGCCAATAGCTTGGGGAGGACTAAAAGTCATGGGAAGAAATTTTCAGAATCAAAGAGTCCTGAATGTGCTTGCCAGGATAGAGCCCATGGTGGAGAACAGGGAATAGGGAGAAGAGGGGTGAGGTTTCGAAGGAGGCAGGAGGGGAGCAGTGTTGGGAGGTCCAGCTCCTCCCCTGGAAAGGGGAACCATGAAGATTTGTTGATTTTGAGGTGGATGTAGGAACTCCACACAGATGGCTTCCATGTTCCAAGTACAGCTTGAAGTACAATGTGATGGTGTTTGACATTTAACAGATGCCACCCATTCTCTGCGCAGTCATTAACAACCGCCCCCCGCCACAGACACCCCATTAGGTTTAGAACACATAGTCCCTACAGGGTCTAAGTGCAGGATTTCAGTGTGTTCCTTATTACATTTATTTTTGTTTAACTTGGGACTAGACTGAAACATAAGTTATCAAAAAAAAAAAAATGGGAGAGCTGGGCATGGTGGTGCATGCCTGTAATCCCAGTACTTGGGAGGCTAAAACAGGAGAATGGCAGGTTTGAGGTCAGCCTCAGCAACTTTGGCAGCTTAGTAAGACCCTGTTTTAAAATTTAAATATAAAATAGGGCTGGGGGTATAGCTCAGAGGTAGAATTCCTCTTGGTTCAATCCCCTGTAGTATAAATAAATAAATAAATAGAAAAGAGAGAATGAATGAATGAATGAATGAATGAATATGGGAGAACTGATAAGCATACAAACAAAACAAACCTAAACAGTAAGTCCTCTTTTTCTTTTTCTTTCCTTTCTTTTTAAAATTTTTTTTATGTTTTTTGGTACTGGAGATTGAACCTTGGGGTGTTCTCTCTCTGAGCTACATCCCCAGCCCTTTTTATTTTTTATTTTGGCACAGGTTTTCCCTAAGTTGCTTAGGGCCTTGCTAAATTGCTGAGGTTGGCCTTGAACCTGTGGTCCTTCAGTCTCAGTCTCCCATGTACTGGGATTACAGGATTGCACCACCACACCCAGCCCACTTTTTATTTTATTTTGGCAAAAAAAGAAAAAGAGAACTTGCTGGTTTACTCAATTGGTAATCAGAAGTTTGAAAACAAATCACTTTCCTTTCTCAGTGTTCAGCCAAATAGTTCAACTCTCTAAATTCAGCTAAGAGAGTCTCTCTGATGTTCAAAGTGTCTTAAAGCAGGGCACAGTGGTGCATGCCTGTAATCCTAGTACTTGGGAGTCTGAGACAGGAGGGTCATAGGTTCCAGGCCAGTGTGCAGTAACTCGGTGAGACCCAATTTCAAAATAAAAAATAAAAAGGGCTGGGGACGTAACTCAGAGGTAGAACACCCCTGGTTTCAATCCCCAGTACCACACACAAAAAAGAAAAGAAACGTGTCTTAAAACACTGGTGATTTAATACAGTAAAAAAATTATCTTTGCTGAGACCCAGTATGAGGTCTGAAACTACCTCTGCTCACCTGGTGCTTTATTTTTATTGACTAGAAGTCTGGTAAGACTGATTTGAATATGATTTAGGATAGCACATTGCTAAATAATGAGCTTGCCTTTCCATTGTAGAAATGGCACTATGGGCAAACATCCATAACCACAGACCATGGCAGAAGTGTCCCTGAGATAAAACGTCTACCTATTCAGCCAGAAAACCAGTAAGTCAAACAAAAACATTCCACTTCTGGGGCTCAAAGTGGCAGGTTTTACATGTAAGGACTGTGAGAACTGTCATCCTGGCAGGAAATTCAACACCCTTGTCAGACACTCTTGGGTGGCCAATGCATTCTGCTGTGGTCCTTGAAAGGGTTTTAAACGTGCTGGTTATGCTCAACCAAGGAGTGGGAGTGCATGTCTATGTAACCAGGAGGAACAGGTTGCTGCTCAATTTTTGTTCCTATGTTTCCATTTATGTAGGTTATTTTTTTCTCAGCACTTTGTTGCTTATTTATTTGCCTGTTAGAGCAGAAATTTCTCGTTGGTTTATAATCAGTTTCTTTAAAAAAAAATTGTTGTTCCCTGTTGCTTTTTTCCTGGTCTTCCTGAGTAAGCCGGCTGTCACAAGGCGGTGTACTAATCGGAAACCAAGAATAAGAAGAGCCACATCAGTTGGCACAAGTTCCACTAACTTGTGTGCCCTGGAGCTCATCAGATATGCAGTCCGGTGAAAAGATAGGTTTCACCAGCAATGACTTCCTAAACCGCAGGTCGAGACCTGATCCCAGCGTGGAATTTAGCCCTCGTACTTCGGCTCTCCACGTGGCACGATGCCTGGGAGGCTGTCACCGTGAACTCCAGTCCCCGCAAAGCGGAAACTGACCTGGCTGCTTCAGAGTTCAGAGGGGAATAGGGCGTCCCCGGGCCTTCGCCGCGCCTGGGCGGATGCTCGGCGGTCCCCAGCCCCGAGTTCTAGGTGGCGAGGCCACGGCGCCCCCGCGGACCTCCAGCTGCGGGCAGCGGGTGGACAGGGTCGGCCGGAAGCCGCGGGCGGGGTGCGCGGCTCGGCGGGAGGCTCGGGCGGCTGCCACGCCGCACCTGCCCGCCAGGGGGCGCTCGGGCCAGGCCGCCGCCGGGCGCCCGCGCTCGCTGCCTCCGCCCTGCGCCCGCCCCTCCCGCTCACCTGTCTGCGCCGGCCGCCGGGGAGGCGGGGGGCCGGCGGGAGCGCAGCCGAGGAAGAGGGCGGAGCGGCTCTCCGGGCGCGTCATCGGAGCACCATGGCGGAGCTGGGAGCTGGCGGCGACGGCCACAGGGGCGGCGACGGCGCCACGCAGAGCGAAACAGGTGACTGCGCGGCGGGGCGCCGGGGGTCCCGCGGGCGCGGCGGGGCCGGCGGGCGGGGCGGCCGGGGCGGGCGCCCATGGCTCTCCAGCCCGCGCGGTCGCGGCCGTTCCGGGCCGGCCGGCCGAGTGCGCCGCCCCCGCCCGCCCCGGCCCGGCGCCACTTCCCCGCAACAGGTGGCAGCGGCGGGGCGCGGCGGGAGCGGGAGCGGGAGCGGGAGCGGGAGGGCGCGCAGAGTCGCCGCCCGCCGCGGCCCCCGGGGTCTGTCCAGCTCCGCTCGGTGGGGAGCGATCCCGACCCCCGAGTCGCGGGAAGTGTGGCCAGGTGCGCCGGCCCGAGGACCTGCCCTCCCGGAGCGCGCGGGGAGCGGCCGCCGGAGCCCGGGCCCGACCCTCCTGGGAGGAGGCCGGGGCGCGAGCCGGGCAGGTCGGGGGCTGTTGCAGGACGATGGTCTCCGAGACTCGCCCCTTGGAAGGGTCTTCAGAGGTCCAGCTTGCAGCCGGTGCCTGAAGCCCAAGTAAGAGCGTGGGCTCCGCCGTCCTGGATTTGGCCGGCAGGCCTCTGTGTTGAGGACCTCCCTCCCCCACAGCCGCCGCCGACACCCGCAGGGACCCGCTCACACCCTCCGGACCAGCAGCACTTCGCCCACCCGCACCCATCTCTTCATAATATGGGGCCTGTTTTCCCCCTTGTGATGTGTTTGTTTTCCCCCTTGAAAGACTATCCTGCAAATCCTACCCTACCTCCTAGCCCCCTCCTTTTTTCTTCTATTCCCGGCCAGTAAGCTGTTAGTGTACCTTCCTACACTTGTACTGGGGCTGTGAGGCAGTTTCATATTTTAAAAAGAAATTCAGATTGCAGACAAAGTCGTTGCAAGCTGTTTACTGCTTCCATACGTGCACAATTGAAAACGTTTTCTAAATATAAGTCACTTCAAACCTTCCCCCCAGCCGAGGTATTGATTTAGGTGGTATGCTCATTTTAACCTGAAAGGTCCAGGGAGCTTAATAGTATTTGCAAATTATGTATCTACTATTGCTAGAAGAGGCTGGACACCTAAAGTATAGTGTTTTACACCTTCAGCCGAAATACCTGAGGTGAAGACTGACAAGGTGGCTTGAACTTGTTTACTTTTAAGTCATGCTACTTCCAGGAGGGTGGTTGCTTTTAGTCTTAATGTGTTTGAAAGATCGGTAGATCATTATTTTGGTTTGGGTGGAGAAGAGATGCCTGTGTAATTGCTTTGGGGAACTTGATGAGCTGGGTGCTGGAACTGGGCTCCCCCACGCTAGGGCCGCAGAGAAGCCGCATGCGCAGTTGTGAATACCTGACAGATAACCGCTTCTGCACTAAGATTGTTCTAGAGACTTAAGACATATCCATTTGTGCTCAAAACAAATAAACTTTCTAGAATCTGCATTGGAACTTGTTCAAACATAAGTGAACTACAAACTAGTATATTCAGTGCCTGAGCATGTTAAGGAATGTACTGGCTGTGTTTCTAACAATTAATATGCAAATCAACCATGTGCCAGTGAAATATTTTATTTAGAGTAGAGTTACACTGGCTGCATCTCCCTCATAGTACATTCTATGTAATTCATAGTAATTCTAATTCAATTCTAATACACCTTTGCCTAGAATTTTCAGTTTCCAAGGGACACATTTTATATATGTTTTTGAAATATGGAATAATTGTACTTTAGAATTTAACTAAAAATGTATTTCTGGCCCCACATTTTCCCCCCTACTTTTCTAGTCCTGGATTACTATTAATGCTTTTAGTGCTCAGAAGTACCTGTGTCTGCAGGTGCCAAAGAAGATATAAAAGTATTTGTCTTAATCTAGATAACAATAGTTGAGAGACAAGTGAGGTTCGTGTAAATTTATTCATATACTTAAGACATGTGAGCCATAAGAATATGAAGCTTTAGTACTAACATTTCACATATACACATCCAAGTGCTGCAAGTCATTGTTTTTTGTTTGTTTGTTTGTTTAATGATCACATTTGTTTAGAGAATTTTTGTTGTTGTTATTCGAAGGGGAGTGAAGGGAGACTTCTGTCTTTTATCACCATCTAGAGGTGAAAATTGCCACCTCAAATGGCAACATTTCTTGATTCATTTTAGTGGATTTTATTATTACAAGGTTGAGTCTATTGCTTTTTGTGGGTTTGTTTGCTTTTGTTTTGTTGGTACTGGGGATTAAACCCAGGAGTGCTCTATCTCCGAGTTACATCCCAGCCCTTTTTATTTTTTATTTTAAAACAGGGTCTTGCTAAGTTGCTGAGGGTCTCGCTAAGTTGTAAGGCTGGCCTTAAACCTGTAATCTTCCTGTCCCAGCTTCCCAGGTACTGGGATGACAGGCAGGCGCCACCACACTCAGCTGGTAGAGTTTACTCTTAAATGGACTTTTAGTTTTTGTGTCCATGTGGGAAGACCATAATCTAATTTTAGGGCACTTTAGAATCTCTGGTTATTATAATATAATACCTTTAATGTGTTCAGAACTGTATGCATATGTATGTGCATATATGTATGTATGTCACAGATGGATTGAAAATTGGTGATGTACTCCTAATTAAAGGTATTATTTAAATCCAACATTTGAAAACATATTTCTGTGGTTATGTATTTATTTTCTACTCAAAGGTAACAATTACATTCCTTGCTGTGAGAACATTTTGTTCAAGATGAACAGTTCTTTCAATGTACTATAATACTGTTCTCCTCAATGTTCAAAGGTAAGCAAGAACTGAGGGGGGAAAAAACAATTGCCTTGAAAACAAGTTTTTTATTTCACCACTAGAGGATGTCACATCCTTTTCAAGCTATTGTTTTGAGTAGTCAAATAGTTGGGTGATCACAAAACTGTCCAAACTTTGTATATTTAATTTTATGCTCATGCTCAGAGTGATTGCACCGAACTGATTTTACAATTTGATAATGTCTTTTAAAAACCTAATGAATTAAAAGCAAATTTAAAGCTGCTTTTGATTAATTCATTATGCTATATGTTGATGTACAAGGAAATAAATTAATGCCTATGAATTCTGTTGATATTCTTTTGGGAGAAATGACTTAGAACCTGGAATAGGTCTTTTTTTTTCCTTTTTAACATGACTGTGTAGTGGAAAAACATGGCTTCTTTTATAATCTTGAGTAGTCCCTTCACTGAATTTTTCCAGATTAAAAGGTCTCACTTCACTCTAAAATTCTATATTAAATATCTGCAAATTAAAATTGTAAGATAGGAACTCAAACTATAGCTTGATATTAAGCTCATCCCTTTTGAATTCAGGACCTAAAAGCTGAGCTGGTTTCATTCAGGTGGCTGGATACCTTTCCTGCCCCCCTCCTATGACTGACTTCACCTCTTGCTCAGTAGGTGGAAGCATTAATATTCGATTAGGCAGTCCTGCTCAGCAGCACGCGCTTATGTGCTGTCATTAGTGAGGCGTGTGTGTGGAACACTAATTCACGTTGGCATGGTCTCTAAAAAAAATTCTGATTATCTTTGTGTCCTGGTACCTGAAAAATAATCATTCAAAGGTGTTATTTTTAAAAACTCATCTCTGTTGATGTAAGAATTGATAATACTGAGGTTTAGAATAATCTGACCAAGAAATGTGTGCCTTTTATATATCAAACATGACAGTGGCTAGAAGGTTGATGAAGATATGGTTCCTGAAGTTAGCAAGCGAGACAAAGTCCATAAACAATTGCAAGTTATGAGGAATTCAGTGGAGGAAAAAAATCACTTCTGGCCATCAGGGAGCCCCCCTGGGGATAGCGCTTGAGTTAAACTTTAAACAATGGGTAAGGATATATAAAGTTACATAGAGGAAAGGGAGAAAAAGTTGCAGATGTGGAAAAAAGGTAAAACACTGGTCTTACTCATTTTGACAAGAGTCCGGGAAGACTGGTTAGGAATGATAGTACATTGAGGTCCAATTGTGGGAAGGCTGAAACCAAACGGAGAGGGTAGCTTGTTATTCTGTGGGGATCTATTGATGATTCTTGAAAATAACATATTTTAGCGAGGCGTGGTGGTGCATGCTTGTAATCCCAGTACTTGGGAGGCTGAGACCGGAGGATCGCAGGTTTGCGGCCAGCATCAGCTACTTAGTGAGGCCCTCCGCAACTTAGTGAGACCCTGTTTCAAAATAAAGAATAAAAAATAGGGCTGGGGGTGTAGCCCAGAGCTAGAATGCCCCTGGATTCAATCCCCAGTACCGCAAAAAAAAAAAAAAGAAAGAAAAGAACATATCTTGAATAAAGCATTGTTAATAGGTAATTCTGTGTCAATGACTCTCAGAATCTCAATTGACAGTTCTGGCAAAAGATCTCAGCTGTGCCTTTAAGGAAAGCAACGTTCCTCCACTGGGGAAGTACTCTTCTGTTGGTGTTTGCTGGTTGGGAAGAGTCCACATGGGATGGGGAGTGCATGAAGAACATCAGCCTAGGAGACAGAGGAGCCAAATCTCTGATATCGGGGGAGCCATAGGTCTTTTACCCAGCTGGTCCTCCTTTCAGAGTAGTGGTGTAGAGTTAAGGATGGATTGAAGAAAAGAGTTCAGCAACATACAGACCAGCTTTGTGGTTACTGCAGAAATCCAGGGAGGCATTGGCCAGGTGGGCATGTGAAGAGAATGGTCAATTCAGATTCCGCAGAGGGTTGTGTCAAAGGATCGCCGGTAAAAAGGTGACGTATGAGATTATGCTCCATGTTTGAGTTTGGCTCATTGGTTTAAAATTGGCATGGACACATTAATGAGGAAGACCTGATTTTGGTAGGAGAAATGGAAGAAAACTTTTTTAGACGTGAAAATATGCGGTACAAGAGAGACCTGTAAGTGGAAATGTCTTAAGAGGCAACTGGAAGATCAGGACTGAAGGAAAAAATCCTAGCAGACTCAAGGATTCCTTCCATGAGGGAATAATGATTGAGGCATTGGAAGTGAGGAGAGACCAGAAAGCAGAATGCGAGGGAGTGAGGCAACATTTAAAGCACAGGAGGAAGAAGAACCAGCAAAGAGATGGGAGAGCGTAAGTGAGCAGTGCCGAACCTGCCGAGAGACCCACAGAGAACAAGGAGTCAAAGGCTGAAGACAAAACTTTAAAAGCTGTTGGTATAGCCGGGTATTATGGCTCACCCCTGTAATCCCAGAATTCAGAGGCTGAAACAGGAGGATCGCAGGTTCGTGGCCAGCCTCAGCAACTTAGCCAGGTCCTACACAACTGAGTGAGACTCTGTTTCAAAATTAAAAAAAAATAAAACCCATCTGGGGGTGTAGCTCAGAGGTAGTGTCCCTGGGTTCAATCCTCAGTAGCACGCACAGAAAAGAAGCTGTTGGCATGTTTACAGGTGGTCACTGACCACCCCCACACAAGAGGAATTTCACAAGTTGGTATAAGAGTTAGGGGTGCAACAGATTATTAATAGACAAGTAAGCAGTGGAGAAGTAAAGATAGCCCAGTGTAATGGACCTTTCCATAGAGTTTGCTGGTGAAAGGAAATAAAAATCCTTGAACAGGTAGAGGGATTTTAAAGCCTACCTTTTGACCTTTTAGTTTATATACCTAACTTGTGTGTGTGTGTGTGTGTGTGTGTGTGTGTGTGTGTGTACAGTTCTGTGAGTTTTGTCAGGTATATAGAATAATGTAACTGCCACTACAACCATGATCCAGAAGCGTGTTCTCACCCCCCAAAGTGCCCTCATGCCTCACCTTGGCAGCGAGGCTCTGCTCCTACTACTAACACCCGGAGACCACTGGTCTGTTTGTCATTTTTCTAGTCTTTCCTTTGTCAGAATGTCATAAAAGTGGAATCCACTGTGTAACCTTTTGAGTCTGGGTTTTTTGTTTTCCTCTTCACCCATTGCTCTTGAGATCCAAATGTGCCGCTGTGTGTATCCATGGTTCTCTTTCCCTATTGATGGGTACTCTGCCATTGTGTGAAAGTACCGGGGAGTGTTTGTCCATCGGCCCAGAGAAGAACATGGAGTTACTCCCAGGTTTGGGTAATGATGAACAATGCTGCCATAAACATTCACATGTGGGTTTTTATGTGAACATAGTTTTTATTTGTCTAAGGTAAATAAGTACTTAGGGGTGGGATTGTTGACTCATATGTAACTGTATAAGAAATTGCCAGAAACTTATCCAGAGTATCTGTACAATTTTATATTTCTGTAAGCAGTGCACATGGGCCTAAGTGCTCCGAATCCTCGCTGACACTTGTATTGTTTGTCTTTAATGTGACCATTCCACCAGGTTTTTTTTTTTTTCCTCAGCAAAGTAATATAATCACCTCAAAGTGAAATGGTGCTTGTTTGGTGTGAAACAGCACTCACTTGAATTAGGAAAACCTGGGGGTAGTGTGAATCCCAGAGCCCAGGTTTAATGAGGAGGTTTTTGTGTTTGGTTGTGTTCTGTGGTGCTGGGGAAGGACCCCAGGGCCTCACCCATGCTGGGCAAGTGCTCCACTACTGAGCTACACTCCCAGCTCTGGAGTTTTTATTTGGCTGTAATATCAACTTCTTTATTCTTTCTTTCTAACCACGCATTTATTTCCTGTGGAACCTGTGTTCTGAAGTGGATTAGGATCAGAAGTACCGTCATACAACACATCTCTCAGGAACCGCACTTTGCAAGGGTTGTTTGTAAATTCTCTATATTTAAGCTTAGACTATTGAGACACTGTCTTATGTTTTAATGGTCCAAAAGCCTCCTGTTTGAAGTTGACTTTCTGGTTAAGAAAAGCCTTCTATACTGTGACCTAGCCTCCTGGGTATAGAACTATACCTGACAAGGTGTTCAATATAGGAAAGAAACTGTGCTCTGGGATGAATCTAAATTTCAAGGTGACAGTCTAGAAAGAACTCCTCCCTTTAGTGTCCCCATACACCCCAACACAGGTCTGCTGGGTGGCGATATCATGCATAATTAGCTATAAGATGTGTTCCTGTGGCAGAAAGCTTGGCTGCTCCTCGGGGTCTCTGGCTCTCAGAATCTCCTGACCCGTCTTCTGCGTGGCAGGCAGGACTGGTTGCCGGCTTCCTACTTTCCAGCTGGGTTGGTTTTTATTCATAGAAGATGCTCTAAATTAGCAGAGTGACACCCTTAACCACAGCCCTGGTGGGTTCATTTAAATATAGCTCACTCCTCGGGCACAGGGTTATGTTGTTGAAACAATTATTGAGCTCATGTGCTGGAGCATTATCCCTTCAGATCATTGGTTCTCAATCTTGGCAGCGAGTTGAAATCACCTGGGAACCTTTTAAATCTCGAAAATACCCAGGCGTGCCTCAGGCAATTATCTGAGAACCTTGAGGGCAGGAGCCAGGTGGCCTGGTGTTAATGTCTCCGGGTAGTTCCTGTGTGTAGGCAATGTTGAGAACTGGTTTTAATCTATTTTCTATTTGAGGCTCTTCCGTTTGGTGGGTTTATTGGTATCAAGTGTACCTGCTTACAGAAACCACATGGAAAACCGAAACGGCATTGTCCTGAATCTAAGCAAGTTTATTCAGTTTATCTCTTATTTTGCCCAAAAACTTTTTGGAAGGAAATATAGATATAAATATTAGTTTGTGTACATTTGACTAGCCCCCCACACACATACTCACTCATGTGTATATTTATGTATATATATGTGTGTGTATTTATGCATATATAGATATGCAGTCAGACAAAATATTAGAAAATCCATTTTCTGCTGGGTGTGGTGGTGCATGCCTGTAATCCTAGTACTTAGGAGGCTGAGATAGGAGGATTGCAGGTTCCGAGACCAGCCTCAGCAAATTAGCAAGGCTCTAAGCAGTTTAGTGAGACCCTGTTTCCAAATTAAAAAAAAAAAATAGGGCTGGGGGTGTAGCTCAGAGGTAGAATGCCCCTGGGTTCAATCTCCAGCGAAGGAAGAAGGAAGAAGGAAGGAAGGAAGGAAAGAAGGAAGAAAGGAAGGAGGACTTTCTTCTTTTCTACTTTGCTTAGCTGTCACACTACCTTCCTCTCCCTCTTTTCCCTCAACACAAGGAGAGGGTAGATAATATTTTGCAGAAAACGATAAACTTTTCCCAGCCATCTTTCTGGTGACCCATGACCTCCAGTCCCCAGACCCCGTGGCTCTGGGGAGCAGCCCTTGTTTCTTCTGCCATCTATAAATAGTGACACAGGTGTGACCTCTCCTGGATGCTGTCCCCTTCCTTCCTACCCTATGATTGGATGCTAATGCTCTTCGGGCTAATCTTTCCTCCCTTCCCACTCCTCGCTGGATTCTGCTGTCCCCAAGAGTCAGTGGGTAACCTCGCTCTTTTTCTTTGGTACTGGGGATTAAATCCAGGGAAACTTTACCCCCGAGCTACACCCTCAGCCATTTTTATTTTTTATTTTGAAACAGGGTCTCGCTAAATCACTGAGGCTGGCCTCGAACCCACGATCCTCCTGTGTCAGCCTCTCATGTAACTGGGATTACAGACATGCACCACCATGCCCAGCAATCTTTCTCTTTTCAATCTGCATTTTTTTCTCTCAGTGGGATTATTCACACTTAGAGCTTCAAATGTCATCCCCAGTTAATATCTCTGACTCCACCTGCAGAAAGGGCTATGCATGCTTCTTTTTTTTTTTTTTTTTTGCGGTACCAGGGATTGAACCCAGGGGCGTTCTACCTCCGCGCTACACCCCCAACCCTATTTTTTATACTTTATTTTGAGACCAGGTCTCATGAAGTTGCGGAGGGCCTCACTAAGTAGAGAGAGAGAGAGAGACAGGGAGACAGGGAGAGTGAGAGAGAGAGAGAGAGAGCGCGCGTGCTCACGTGCGCGAGCTGAGGCTGGCCGCGAACCCGCATCCTCCGGTCTTCACCTCCCAAAATACTGGGATTACAAGCGTGTGCCACCACACCCAGCTACTATGCATGCTTCTGAGTTGTCTGCTCATGACGGTCCTGGCACCATCACTGTGATTCGAAGCTTCTTTCGTGAGGGCTGGCCTCTGGTAGCAATGCTTTCCTCTTCTTTTCCTCTCCTTGCTGCTGGTGTGTGCATAATCATAAGATCAGGACCAAAATGGAAAGGGCAACATGGATGTTCAATGGACCAACCCAGAAAGAATCTTTGATTTCTCCTCAAGATTATTATATTGAAACTGAGCACGTGTCAAGCTGTAAGGTCTTGTGCTCAAAACTGTGATTACTCAGGAATAATACTAATTACTAGTTTGGGCAGGAATGCTGGGGCTGCCTGCCTGGGTTCCAGTCTCACCTCCTCCGCTCTCTACTGTGGTATCTTGGTAATGTCACGTAACCATTCTTTTCCTCTGTGTCTTCCTTTTTTATTTCTATTAATTATTATTGTTATTATTATTTGTGTGCGTTACAGAGGATTGTTGTTATTATTAGTGTGTGTGTGTGTGTGTGTGTGTGTGTGTGCGTGTGTGTGTGTGTGTGTGTTACTGAGGATTGAACCCAGGGACATTTTACCTCTGAGCTACAACCCTAGCCCTTTATTATTATTTATTTTTATTATTATTATTATTATTTTTTGCAGTACCGGGGATTGAACGCAGGGGCGTTCTACTTCCATGCTACGCCCCCGGCCCTATTTTATTATGCTTTATTTTGAAACCGGGTCTCACGAAGTTGCGGAGGGCCTCACTAGAGAGAGAGAGAGAGAGAGAGAGAGAGGGAGGGAGAGAGAGGAGAAAGAGAGAGCGCGTGCAAGCGCCCGCACGTGCGCGCTGAGGCTGGCCGCGAACCGGGATCCTCCAGTCTCCGCCTCCCAAAGTACTGGGATTACAAGCGTGCGCCACCACACCCGGCACCCTAGCCCTTTATTTTATTTATTTATTTATTTTTGAAACAGGATCTCAGTAGGTTGTAGTGAGTTTCAGTAAGTTGCTGAGGCTGGTCCGGAACCTGCAATCCTCCTGTCTCAGCTTTCCAAGTACTGGGATTACAGGCATGCGCCACCATGCCTGGCTCTAGTGTCTTCCTTTTTTAATCCAGGATAGTGGTGATATTCTCCCAGGGATGAAATGAGTTAATACATAGAAAGTATTTAGAATAGTTCCTGACACAAACCTAAGTACAAAATGTTTGTTATAATCATCAAGGATGGTACTGCATCCCTGTGAAGATGGGCATACCTGGGCATGCTGAGTTTCTCCCTTAAGCAAATTTTTATTTATAATGGTAAGCTGTCCATAATGAGGGCACCGGAGCGTAATGCTGATTCAAACCTAATTGCAGCCGTGTGATCTTACTGCCTAGGCTGGGCACAGGTATACAAGGCATCATCAGAGCATATGGACAGTGCTTTTCATCTGTCAAAAGGTTGCACAAAATGTTCCAGGAGAAGATTGCTGCATACTGGCATGTGAAATGCTTAGATTGTGTTGTCGTTGAGTTAAGCACTTATACCAACCCTTCTTGGCCTATTTTCATTTTTATAGTATACAAAATGCTTTTTATTTGCTCATAGTTCTAAATTTTAAGTTCTTTCCTAAAACACTATTGCTACAGAAATTATTTTGCTTTAAACCTTGAAGACTTCCATTCCTTTTAAACTGCAAAGGTAGACTTCTTGGACCCATTTTTATTTAAGATAGTCACTGTCGCCACATTGGATATGTTTTTCTCTAAGGAAAACAGAGGAGCACATACAATACAGCTGTCTTTTATGAGAAGCAGGAGGCAGTATGGGTTTCTTCCACATACATACATGAAATGGAAAATATCAGGAAGCGGTCTTATTTATTAAAGTCACCTAT
Organism: Glis glis; assembly: GCA_004027185.1. NCBI lineage: Eukaryota > Metazoa > Chordata > Mammalia > Rodentia > Gliridae > Glis > Glis glis. The sequence goes on from PVJS01004702.1 coordinate 64,319, forward strand.
TTTAGCAGAAACTTACTTAAATTCCAAAAGCTTACCCTGTTAGGCACGTTTGTGAGAGAGACATTTCTCCCCAAGAAAATAGTGTTTTCAACTTGTAATTTAGATTTTTTTCTTTTAAAAATTTTAATAACTTAGTAAATGTGACAATATGTCACTTCTCGGTTAAGATCTGTGTTTAGGTTCTCTTGAGTAATGGCCTCAGATTGTCTTTACATGTATAGTAGCCTTTGTGGTAATTGATTAAGCAAATATGCTTTATGGAACTCTTGAAATATTAAAATTTATATCATTCTCCAGAAAAAATACAATTAAATTATTGAATTTGAAAGCTTATTATGTACTGATATACTGAAACTAAGAATAGATCCAGAAATTTCTTTTGTCACCGTGACTTCCCTAGCTGGGCACAGTGATGCATCCCTATAATCTCAGTATTTGGGAGGCTGAGACAGGAAGATCACAGGTACAAGGCCAGCCTCAGCAACTTAATGAGAACCTGTTTCATAAAAAGTCTGTGGGGGTGTAACTCAGAGGTAGAATGCCCCTGAGTTCAATCCCTAGTACCAACAACAATACAACAAAAACCCAAAAATCAGTGGCTTCCCAGTTCCCAACTTCCTTGTGAAGATGCCCTATTTGTGTACATACATAAAGGTAAATCCAAATGCTTTGTGACTGTATATAAGCCACAAACAGTATTAGGAAGGAACTAAAGTAAAAGTAGAAGAAATGGCCCTACCACTGAAAGAAAGTATTAACATAAATTAAGTGGTAGATGGAGCTTGTGTGTGTGTGTGTGTGTGTGTGTGTGTGTGTGTGTGATACTGGGGATGGAACCCAGGGGCATTCTACCTCCGAGCTACACCCCCAGCCCTATTTTTTTTATTCTTTATTTTTAAACAGGGTCTCACTAAGTTGCAGAGGGCCTCATTAAGTAGCTGAGGCTGGCCGTGAACCTGCGCTCCTCCTGTCTCAGCCACCCAAGTACTGGGATTATAAGTGTGCGCCACCATGCCCGGCTTGATGGAGCTATTTTTAGTGTGGGAGACCTATGAGATTCAAATGACTTTGAATAGCAAAACCCTGTAATCTTATAATCCGATGAAGCCTCACAGGGGAGAACATTAGTTTAGCATTTCAAATTCAGTCCATAGTGGACCAGCTGTGGCTAAAGTCAGATTTGAGGATGTCATTTCAATTTATTTACAAATTGACTAAGTCCCACATTTATCTGCTACTCACTGAGAAGAGCATGGGGGGGTGCTCTCAACCATCAACCAACTATGCAACACAAAATCTTAGAGCCACATCATTGTGAAGGCGTTGCAGGATTCATTAATGGCAGCCAACATAGAAAGTAAGACTTAAAAAGGTTTTGCATCTGGATATGGTGGCTCACGCTTGTAATCCCAGTACTTGGGAGGCTCAGACAGGAGGATCGCAGGTACAAGACCAGCCTTAGCAATTTAGCGAGACTCTCAGCAACCTAGCAAGACCCTGTTTCAAATAAAAAAATAAAGGTGGGTGTGGTGGCACATGCCTATAATCCCAGTACTTGGGAGGCTGCAAGAGGAGGATTGCAGGTTCGCAGCCAGCCTCAGCAATTTAGCAAGACTCTCAGCAACTTAGTGAGCCTGTTTCAAAATAAAAAATAAAATAGGGCTGGGGGTGTAGCTCAGAGGTAGAATGTCCCTGGGTTCAATCCCCAGTATCCCCTCCCCACACACAGGTTTTGGAAGAGAAGGGGTATATATGAAATGTCAGAAGGAAGGGGCAAAAGGCTATTCTAAATCCTGAAAGCAGTTTAGAAGGTTCAGAAATAGGACTCAGGGTGTGGAGTTGAGACACCTGTGAACTGGGCATTCCCAACCAGTCGTAAAGTATCCTAAGAGAACCTTTTGCTTTACAAACCTCATTGTTGTTGTCTATTATAGATGTACCTATCTGGAAACATGTTCTGGGAACTGTTTGCAATGTTGAAATTAATTTTTCAAACAAGCAGCTTTGGATTATATAAAGCTCCCTTTTTGTTTGTAAATAAGACCTTTTTCCAATGAGCTGAATGAAAACCTGTCTTTGGGTGCTGACCTGACTTGGAAGCGTCTTGTTCCAGGGGGCTGTGGCAAGTGTCTTCCTCCCAGCCTGTGAGGAGCCAGGAGCCAGTAGTGCCATCACCAGCAAAAGACATAAAAGAGATTTTTATTATGATTTTGATTCCTTTACTGCAGCATTGCATGTGTCTAGAGCAACTTTTTTTAACATTTCAAAGATTTTGGTACATTTAAGAGTGGAAATGTACCCATTTTGCCTTTTGATAAAATTGGTCCATTTAGGGTGTTTAGGAAGGACAGAAGGCTCCTCTGTCCTAATCCTTGCTCAGTTGCCTATCTAAAATTCACATGGCGTGGATGTAGATCATGGATATGAGAGGTGAAAGAGCGTTAGAGATTTGGGTGTCCCCTAAGCGCTTATCCACCTGTTCATCCTTCTGAGATGTTATTTCTTCCTAGCAAACTCCCTAACATCTTGATGGTTGTAGTCAGTCCAGCCTAAGAGAAGATGTATTTATTAAAAACAAAACAAAAACCTTACTGGGATGCTTAGTCATATCTACTTCTTGGAAATTAATGCTTTATATCATTCTTTTTAGAAAGGCAATTATGGATGCATTAGGATTCTTTTTTGCTTTATAGTTGCAAATTTTTAAAAAGCTCCTAGGCTTGCTGTTCAATCCTAACATACTTGTATCTTATCTCAATGATTTAGCTTAAAGTTTTTGGTGTTCAAGTTGGTTGCTGACAATTACAGTTACTGACAATTCTCAGTGTGGTTTTCACTGATGAAAATGAACCAAACCTCATATTCACCTGCTGTGATTATATAATTTGGCGTTTCTGATAGGCACCTCCTTCTTCTGGGTTGACTTCAGAACTATACTGGAGACTTATGTGTGGGTTTTTTTTTCCTTTTGTCAGCATTGGTTCTTCTTAACAAATAAGCCAATATGTATATATATGGTTAAGTACCTCATACCTTCAAGTACTCTTCATTGTCTCTCATGAAAAATATATTACATCCCACACTTTCTCCATTCCCATCCACAAAATTACATACTTTAGTTTCTTCTAATTGATACAGCAGTTTGACTTCATGACAACAGGGAAGGATATATTTTTCAAAAATCTAGCCAGGCATGGTGGCGCACACTTGTAATCCCAGTACTTTGGGAGGTGGAGACCAGAGGATCCAGATCCGGGTTCGCGGCCAGCCTCAGCTCGCTCTCTCTCTCTCTCTCTCTCTCCCTCTCCCTGTCTCTCTCTCCCTCTCCCTGTCTCTCTCTCCCTCTCCCTCTCCCTCTCCCTGTCTCTCTCTCTCTCTCTCTCTCTCTACCTAGTGAGGGCCTCCACAACTTCGTGAGACCC
>PVJS01004703.1:0-67731 GCA_004027185.1 Glis glis
CTCTGTCTCTCTCTCTCTCTCTCTCTCTCTCTCTCTCCCTGTCTCTCTCTCTCTCTCTATGTCTCTCTCTCTCTCTCTCTACTTAGTGAGGCTCCACAACTTTGTGAGACCTGGTTTCAAAATAAAGTATAAAAAATAGGGCCGGGGGTGGAGTGGAGGTAGAATGCCTCTGGATTCAATCCCCGGTACCACAAAAAAAAAAAAAGATGGCGCCTTATCAACAGATGAATGGATTACAAAACTATGGGCTATACACACAGTGAAATTCTACTCAGCAATAAAGAAGAACAAAATGATGTCATTTTCAGGAAAATGGATGGACCTGGAGAACATTTTGTTAAATGAGATTAGCCAGTCACAGCAAGTGAAGGTTCATATGTTTTCTCTCATATGCAGAAGTTATGGAGTAATTGGGATACAAGAGGGATTTCGATAAAAGAGGAGAAATCACAGTGGAGCGATGGAAGTGGTCTAGGGGAGGGTGGTGAGGGAGAGGGAGAATTAATGAAGAAAACACTTCCATTGACTTTATTTACATAGGTGAAATTACCAATGCCAATCTCAATATCATGTATGGGGAGGGGAGGGAATGGGGAGGGAGCGGGGGAAGCTCACCAAGTGCTGCCTGCATGTAGGCCACTATCACTGTACTTCATTATGATGTGGGACTACAATGCTCCAATAAAAGTGTGTGTACATATACACAAGAGACATATATACATACATACATGGATGTATAACAAAGTTGGCACCTTCTTGCCACACCTCACTTGCCCTCAAGTGGCAGAAGTGGCAGACATCTCCTTCAAGTCTATTTTATAAATCCCATTTGGGAGGATGGAGCCCTCATGACACAATTACCTCCTAAAGTCCCCAGTCTCAATACCCCAACAATGGGGCTTAGGTTTTAATAGAGATTTTGGAGAGACACAACATTGAGACCACAGCGTGAGGGAGGGCATTGTCAAAGCCAAATTGCAAGTGGGTAAGTGGCAGAAAATGAATAGTTACAAGTTCTCCTATATTCTAGATCAGTGGTTATTTTTTGCTTTTACTTTGTTTTTCAGTTCACTTGTAGGTCTTCCTTCCTTCCTTCCTTCCTTCTTTCCTTCCTTCCTTCCTTCCTTCCCTCCCTCCCTCCCTCCCACCCTCCACCCTCCTTCCCTCCTTCTCTCTCTCTGTCTCTGTCTCTCTCTCTTTCTTTCTTTTTTTTTTGTAGTACTGGGGATTGAACCCAGGGACATTCTACCTCTGAGCTACACCCCCAGCCTTATTTTATTTTTCATTTTGAAAGAGTCTCACTAAGTTGCTGAGGGCCTTGCTAAGTTGCCGAGGCTGGCTTTGAACTTGTGATCCTCCAGTGTCAGCCTCCCAAGTACTGGGATTATGGGTGTGCTGACGCATGCCTGGCTCACTTACATTTCTTACATACTTCTATAGACACTATGTTTTTTGTTGAATCTTTAGCAACAAGAAAAGAAAAGAAAGAAAAATTAAAAATTAAAAAAAAGAGAGCAGTCACTTCTGCACACTGATTAAAGATGTACTTACTTTGATTTCCAATTTGCTTATCTATCCTTGCTTTTAAGGAAAAATTTAACATATTTAGATGATCTGAACATTAATTTACCATAATAGGCAACCTTTAAAATAAAACTAGACTTTAGATATAGATATATTTTATTAACTTCTTTTTTTTTTTGTGGACCGGGGATTAAAGAGGTTTATTATAGAGCAAGGTTAGAACTGTGTTTTGTTTTGTTTTTTGCGGTACTGGGGATTGAGCCCAGGGGCATTCTACCTCCAAGCTACACCCCCAGCCCTATTTTTTTATTCTTTATTTTGAACCAGGGTGTCACTAAGTTGCAGCGGGCCTCACTAAGTAAGGCTAAGTTTCACACGCGGTGAACCCCCGGAAGCCACCTTTGTATCTAGTGATATCTGGGAATAATGTGGGCTCAATAACTGTAGCTAAGCTGAAATGAATGCTGGTTACCTAGTCATGCATCTCTCTTGACTTTTTTCCTTTACACACAAAGAACTGCTTTCTAAAGTACATAATGTGTATTTTTCTTGTGTTCATTAAATATTACTTAGTTGTCTATATACGTATTCATTCTTTTAGACAAAAGCCTATTATAGGATAAACCTCATTTTTTTTTGGTACTGAGGATTGTAATGGTTTAGATTTGGGGTGACCCCTAGCCCTCATGGAAATGGGGTGGTAATGTTGGGCATGGAGCTTGGTTGTTATTTCAGCCGTGGATAAATCCATTGTAGTGAACTACAGTGGATTTATCTGGGTGGTGGCCCCGGCAAGTAGGGTGTGACTGGAGAAGGTGGATCCCTGGGGCTAAGGCCTTGGGGATTACCTAGGGTTCCTCTTCCCCTTGCTTTCTCTCTTGCTTCCAGACTCCATGATGTGAGCAGCAAAGCCTTTTGCTCGCCCCTTCTCCACTTTCCACTGCCATGACCTCAGCTTCACATGGACTGAACTTAAAATCTCCAAACTGTGAGCAAACAAATCTTCCTTCCTCTAAGTCAGTTCTTGGATTATACCTTGAGAATGCTAATACAGGGATGGAACCCAGGGGTGTTCTACCTCCAAGCTACACTCCCAGCCCTATTTTATTTTTTATTTTGAAGCAGGGTTTCATTAAGTTGCTGAAACTGGCCTTGATCCTGCAGTCCTCCTGTCTCAGCCTCCCAAGTACTGGGATTACAGGAGTGTACCACTATGCCTGGCCTAAACCTCATTCCTTAAGACTTAATTCAGGCACACCTCCCTTCCAGTACTCATTTTCCCTTCCAAATCTTCCTGAACTCCTTCAGTCTGTCTGATGACTGTTCTCTGTTCCCATGATACCGTTTATATTTCCATCCTAGCATGTATCATATTACATATTTTTCAGAATTATCTAATATGGGACTAACATTTCCTCTAGATTATTAATATAGCACAGATTATAGATGAAGTTGTCACAAATATTTGTTAAGAAATGAATGTATGTACCATATGCTTAGAGCCAACCTAGCCTAGGACCCAGGCAGATAGGTGGTTTACCAATGGATTTCAGGTTTGAAATATCTTTTAAAAACTGAGATATTTATAGAATCTAATAAACAGTTGAGGCATATTCTTTAGGAATATTTTTGAATATTCTTTTAAATTAACAATGATCAATTTCCTTCTTGCACAATGTATATGGTCCATCATACACCAACTAACCCTGAAATCCACACCTGAAAGATATGCTTTTGGCCTCCAAGAAGGTATCTTCTCGAATTTTCTGGAGTTAAAATCATCTGAAGTATATAGTCTTGTCTATACAGAGGCATATATCATAAAGATGGAAATGCATTTAGAAATTTTCATGTTCTTTCTCAATATATAAATATGTTAGTTACCATGGCAACAGCTGATATAGATTCACTTATTCTATTTTTATTATGAAAAAATAAGCTGAAGCTGAAATATTTTACAATAAACTTTTCCATAGATGTCTAGAAGAATACTTTGGTGATCACATAAGATATTTGAAAGAATATGCTAAAATGGGAATTGAAGATTCTTTCATAATAAAATAATCATTGAACTATTCAAAAAAAAAACCATCAAGTGACATATATTTCAAAAATAATAGGAAACCTTCCAGTGTAGGGTAGATAATATTTTGTTTTTGCTCTTTTGGTATGAAATGCAGTCAGATTTATTTTAAGGGAACAATATCTAAAACTTAGAAATAGGAATATTACTCTTTGAATGTTAAGTGCTTTCTTTTTATAGATATAATACTCAATAACAAATAAGCTTGTTTAATTTTTGTGTATGTGGTACTGGGGATTGAATTCAGGGGCATGCATTCTACCTCTGAGCTATAGCTCTAGTCCTATTTTAATTTTTATTTTGAAAGATGGTCTCTCTAAGTTGCTGAGACTGGTCTCGAATCTGTGATCCTCCTTTCTCAGCCTCCCAAGTACTAGGATTATAGGCATGCACCACCATGTCTGGTTTGGTTAATAATTTAAATAAATAAGAAATCAATGACAAAAGCCTGGCGTGGTGGCACACTCTTGTAATCCCAGTACTTTGGGAGGTGGAGACCGGAGGATCCGGGTTCGCGGCCAGCCTCAGCTCTCTCATTCTCTCTCTCCCTGTCTCTCTCTCTCTCTCTCCCTGTCTCTCTCTCTACTTAGTGAGGCCCTCTGCAACTTCGTGAGACCCGGTTTCAAAATAAAGTATAAAAAATAGGGCCGGGGGCGTAGCGTGGAGGTAGAATCCCCCTGCGTTCAATCCCTGGTACTGCAAAAAAAAAAAAAAAAGAAATCAATGACAAAAATGTACCTTGTTACAAAATCATTACCCTTTCACTATGGTTTAAGTGTGTCCCCCAAAGTTCATGTGTTGGAGTCTTATTTCCCCATGGGGGCAGTGTTGGAAGGTGGAGCTTGGCGGGAGGTGTTCAGGTCATGGGGGTGGAGCCTCTTTCTCACATGTTCTGCTCTGGTGGGACTGGTTTAATTACCACAAGATTGGTTTGTTATAAAGCAAGTCCACCTCTTGTGTGCTGTCCCTTCTGCATGCATCCTTTTGCCCTCAAGTTTTCTACCAAGACTTGAAGCAGCAAGAGGACCTCATAAGAAGCTGGACAAATGCCAGTGTCATGTTTTGTACTTTCCAGCCTCCAGCATCTTGAGCCACAGAGCATCTTTTTTTCCTAATTTAGACAGTCTCAGGCATTCTGTTATAGCAACAGAAAAGGAGCTCAAACATCCTTGAAATTAAAATTAAAAAAAACAGGAAAGAAACTCTCAAGGGAATACAAATATTACAGCTATTGAAATTATAGCCATGGTATTATAATATTGATTATGATGGAGGATTTAAATTGGTTTTTAAAATACTGAATTGAAACATTCAGGTAATAAATTAGGGGCGTCTCTAGGCAACATTGTGTGTTTTTTTTTTAAAAGCCCTAAAATTCTATTATTTGCTTTTCCTCTGAGTTTTAGCCTCCTCTGAGTGCTCAACACCATCTGGATTTTCCACAGATTTAGCCAGCCCTATACTATCAAGGGACTTAAACCCAAGACCATCTTTGTGTTGTTTGTTTGTTTTATTTGTGGTACTGGGGATTAAACCAGGGCAATTCTACCTCTGAGCTACACCTCTAGTCATATTTTATTTTATTTTGAAACAGGGTCTCACTAATTTACAGAGGGTCTCATTAAGTTGCTGAGGCTGGCCATGAACCTGCGATCCTCTTGTCTCAGCCTCTTAAGTACTGGGATGACAGGCCTGTACCATCACACCTTGCTACTACCAGGACCATCTCATACCCTGTCCTTAAGGAATCCCTCCTCACCCCTTCAAGCCACCCAATAAACTGCCAACTCACAACAAGTGTTGCCTCCTAATTATTGCCTGAATCTATTGACTAAAGCTTTCCTAGAAAATGAATTACTGTTTCCTCCTATTGAGGTACAGTAGAACCCTTACTGTTCTCTCTTTCTAGTTTTGGCTCCTCATACTTCTACTCCTTAGAGTGATGTCAGCATCCTGACCTTGACAACAAACCCTCATTCTCTCATTTTCTCACTGAAAATCCTTGAAAAGCTCCCACTGAATAAAGATACAGTCAAAACTCTCAGACATGACATTTCCCTGGCTTCTGCCCCCCTTTCCACCCTCACCGTCCTCCTTCTCCAAAGGGACACTATCCTCTAGTAATTCTAAGCTGTGTGTCATATGAAGGGTTTTCTTTCCTTTGTACCTTTGCTCATGCAAGTCCTGTTTCTGAGAATTTCCTTCCCTACATCCTTCATCTGACTTATTCTTACTCATCCTATAAGCACACAGGCAATGCCTCTTTCAGGAAATCTTCCTGAGTTTCCAGGCTGGTTTCCTTTCTCTGCTTCTACAACACTGGTTTCTAACCTTTACCATAGCACCCCTCACCCTATTGAAGCTGTCCCTTTTGTCTTTATTGCAAGGAGCCCAAAGTCAAGAAGAGGGCCGTCCTGCCTTTAAATCCTCAGTGCCTGGCACCCAACCTGGATGAGGATAAAGGGCCAAGATCATAACAAGCTTAAATCTATGCAGTGTAATTTAAGATTATTAATACAGTGCCATTACTTCTTGTGTAACTGTTGGACACTTACCTGGCTTTTTTTTTAACTTTTTCAATTAAAAATCCTTTTATAAGTTCTAGATATTAGATATCTCATTTCAAACTGCATGTAAGGGCAAGACAAATAGAATGCTAAAATGAAAAGCAGAGTCAAGTTTTAAAAGGGGAAAAAATGTCATCAGATGAAGCTTTTTCCTGTTCCTTGCAGAACAGATTAGAGAAATTTCAGGATATTGCTCCCATGTGCACACAGTAGTCACACGCTGGGTAGGACACAAAGCCCCAGGCCACATGGCATTAACAAAGAAACAATACTTCTCGGTGTTAAGGAAAGACGGAAAAACAACAATAACAAAACCCCAACCCATTGTTCTGTTAATTCCCGCAATGACCTCGCTGATGGCTGACCTGTTCTCAGCTCAGGGGTGCATATTCTAACACCCCTGATTTCTACAGGGCACCATTAGTGCTTAAGGAGTCATGGCCAAGATTGCTGGTCAAAGGAACTCAACTGAATCCTAATGGCTCAAACAAATAAGTCTACCTTACCACACACCTCAAGTTCCAGTAGGAAATGACGCAAGTACTGAGGATCACTCTTCATTAGCCGGTACGGATGAGGGCCTGCGTGGGCACCTGTGAGTTGAAATGTTCATTAGCCATCCAGGCAACACTGCCCGCATCACACACATCTTTCTTCATCTTTGAAAACAGAAGGGGTAACCAGATTCGGAATCTAAGGAGGAGTTAGGGTGATCCATCACAGCCATTCACACACGTGCTTGAAAAACCTATTGCTCTGTGTGCAGGAAAGGACTACATGACAGGCTATTTAATGTGACAACCATTCATACTTTGCAAAGGCAACATGAGAAGAGACTTTTTAGAGAGTTTGCTGATTTCTGATGGTCTCATAAATATCATGGATGACATTTCCATTAAAAATGGTCCAAATACTTTCATTGCATTTAAGGGAAACTCGGACTACAGAAAGAAACCAGGATGTTTCCCTGTCTGTTCCAATGGTCCCCCCATCAATATCAGAGGCGCTCTCCACATGGATACAAGGTGTGGTCTGATTCTACAGACTTCAACAGGTGATTCCAGAAATGCAACACCAAATGCACCAAAATTGTTTTATTTTCCTGCCTGAATATGAATAAATGCATATGTATTCTCCAGGGTATTAGCAAATTGCTGAATTTTTTAAGAAGCATTAGTACTGTGCGTTTTTAGTACTGTGAGTAGCAGTAACAACATAGTTTGCATTGACACAGTACTTTATGCTTTAGCAAGCACTTTCTCACTTTCTCATTAGATCTTTGTAAAGTCTCTGTGAGACAGAGCAGCTGTCTATTATCTTCCTATTATTCTACAGATTGGAAAATTGTGGGTAAGAGAAATTATGTGGTCAAAATAATAACTTGCACTGAATCTTCTTATACTTAATGATTGTCTAGTTTTGAGAGTCATGGGCCTCTGAATTAAGCAAAAATTGGGGACCGAAGCATTGGTTTAAAAAAAAAAGTGTATTAAAAACTCTCATACAGACATTATGCTCAGAGTTAGCTAAGGAAGTCAAAATCTGACGTGTAGAATATTTGTCAATGGAGACATCATACGGTTGAGCAAAAGGGCTAACTGAGCTATTTTGAAACTTAAAACCATTTTGGTCCAGGTATTGGACATGGATAAGAAACACAACTCGCTGCTGAGAATGAAAATGAATTCAAAATTAGGGGAAAAAAAAAGAAAGAGAAAGGAAAAAGACTGTAAGAGTCGGGTGTGATTGTGCAGGCCTGTAATCCCAGTACTTGGGAGGCTGAGACAGGAGGATCGCAGGTTCAAGGCCAGCCTCAGCATCTGGGGGGTTGGGGGTCTCAGCAACCTAGCGAGACCTTGTTCCCAAATAAAATATTTTTTAAAAGGTCTGGGGGTATTGCTTTGAGGTAGAATACCCCTAGGTTCAATTCCCCGCACCAAAACAACAACAACAAAACAGATTCTAAGACAAGCGGGTCAAGAGTGAACTGCTCAGTGGTGACCTGGTACAAGAGTCACAGAGGGTTCTAGAGTTTTGTGGAATCCTCGTGATGACCTTGGTACTAGGCAAAAGTTGTAGTCAGAGGTATGACACTAGATAGCAGAAGAGAATGAACAGGTGTTGAATATTGTGCAACACTAGCAAGCTGAGATCCAGGCTGGGTTTGCAAAAGCTTGCTTCTCTTGCTGTGATCGACATAGGACGCATATGCAGCTCTTATTAAAGAGTGCAGATTCCGATTCAGCAGGTCTAGGGGTGGGTCTGAACTTCCATGTTTTTACAAGCTCTACCTACCATCTGTGAGTAGCAAGATTATAAAGAACCACACCAGAAACACAGCAAACCCCCTTTCCCTCACCCAGCACAGCCATCTCTACTGTTTAGTTTACAAATCCCTAGAGCTGGGGTGTGGGAACAGGAATAAATTAATCTCCACTATTTTATCCCACCAATCATTTATCTACTCCCTAAAGAAAACATGTTTTCATATCCATACTCAGATGCCACATCTAATCCATTGCAGAGAAAGAAAAATATAAGTTGTAGATGGAAAGTCTGTGTTTCTATGAAAGAAAGCAGCTTTCTGAAATCCCAAAGGAGGAGCCAAGATATGCAGGTTATTTCTCAGATAACAAGCCTTGTGCAACATGTAGAGAGGTGACCAGAGTATCTCATTTGCTTTCTTTTATTTGGGGAGATGGTAGCATAGCCCCTTGCCTTTGAATGTGGGCATACCCCTTCTTCCTCTCAAACCATCTACTAGTCTTGTCTTGTTTTAAATCTTTGGAGATCCCCCCCCCTTATATCGAGTAGATTCTCATTATCCACAGATTTCATATTTGTGAATTTACTTATTTCTAAAATTTACTTGTCACCTCCCCCCATCAACTGTCACTTGTGCAGTCATTTGCAAACACAGGGAGAACAGTAAGAAGTTTGAGTTGCCCAAGGTGTGTCCCAGGTGGGGTCGAAGGCAGCGACGCTCTGCCTCTTGGTTTCAACTCTCATACTATTCGCAAGTGTCCTTTCTGTGATCTATGTACTGCCATATTTTTATATATTTTTGTGCCTTTTGATAGTGGTTTCACTGTTTGAAATGGCTCCCAAGTGTAGTGTGGAAATGCTGTCTAGACTTCCTCAGCACAAGGAGGCTGTGATGTGGCTCACTGAGAAAAATCAGAGTATTCCATAATCTTCCTTCAGGCTTAAGTGATAGTTTCACTAGCCAAGAGTTCAATGTTAACAGATCAACTATCTCTATTAAATAGGGTGTTTTTAAGCAGAAACACATAAAACAAGATCATGTATTGATCAGCCAATGAAAAGGTTGCAACCAGCATCTCTGGGGAACCTTACCCTGTATTTGCCCTAGGAATGAAAGTTCAGTATTTGTTAATTCAGTGTTCCCAGCTACTTTATAGACCAGAGATCTTGTGCATAATGAGAATTGATGATATAGCTGTATATATTATAAACTGTATACTCAAGAAATCAGAATAACTTGCATGCAGTTAACATGCAGAATCAGAATAACTTGCAGAAATCAGAGTAACAGGTAGAAATCAGAATAACATGCAGAAATCAGAATAACTTGTATGCAGTTAACATGCAGAATAACTTGCATAGCATGCAGGCTCTCAGTTCAAATCCCAGTTTTACCATTTACCACCTAGGAGAATGCTTTATTCAATTTCCTCCCTTGCAAAAAATACCTGATTCATAAGATGGTGGTGAGGTTTAAAGGAATTGTTGTACACACACATAGTCACACACTGAAAACACTTGGAATAATGACTGGCAGAAAGCAAGCACTCAATAATATTTGCTGTCACTATAGTTTATTATTTTATAAAGCACAAAGCATTGGAAAGCTCCAGAAATGCGTATAACATCACACAATAAGTGGTCCCGCTAAGATAGGAACAGTGTTTTTCTGAGTCTAACAGCAAACCCACAAGGGAAGCTAGCCAGAGAAGAGACGTGTTTGGAACCTTTATCTATGGCTGACCATTGGTCTAAATATAGAGTTATGGGCTGTGTATTGAAAAGCAGGACGGGATGGGGTCAATCAGCAAGAGATAGGAAAAGGGGTGCCTTTGAACGGCTGCAGCCATTTCAGGTGTCAGATCTCAGACCCCTCGGTTTTGCAGCTTTTTATAGAAATGCCTGCGGAAACATAATGGCAGGCAGGGGTGACCGCAGTTCAGTGTTTCAGACATATCATCTTTTCTCTCCAGTGCTGCAGGGGTTATGCTACAAATTGAAAGATCTAGCTACATGAAAAGAAGCTGACACATTGAGCCAGGATGTCTTTTCTTGTGCAGAAAGCTCTGATCTTCAAGTTAGCCAAAGCGGAAGGGGCCGTTTCGACAAGAATAATTCCACGTTTTCCACTTGCAGAGACGGCGAGCTTAACAAAGGAATTAGAACCACATCAGGGATTGATGAGCCGAAGGGGAGAAAAATCCAGATGTGAATCTGGGATAAGGCTAGGAGAAATCGGATGTAGAACATCCCCAGTACTTCTTCACACCCTAACGGTAGGATAACGTCACGTGTGGAGTGAGAAGTGGGCTCCTGAAGGTTAAAGGTGCTCAGAAGACACACCCCATCTTCACCACCATGCTGCCCACTGTAGCACAGCAGCCCTCTTCATGCTGTGGCATCCTACTCCAAAGAGCGGAGACACTCCTCTTGCTTTTAGAAGCAATTTTGTGAAAATACTCAGTTTTCTAAGACGAAGAAGCTGAAGGGTAGTTTGCTTGGCTTCTGGTATTCTAAGATTTGAGGCACTGAAGAAACATAGTTCGCCCCAAGGATAAAAGAAGAAAGAGACAGCATGGAGGGGAGAGGTGCTGGGGATTGAACCTCGGGCCTTGGGCATGCTAGGCAAGTGCTCCACCACTAAGCTAGACCCCAGCCCTTACAGTGCATTCTTTTTTCTTTTCTTTTTTTTTTTTTTTTGCAGTCCTGGGGATTGAACCCAGGGGCATTCTACCTCCGAGCTACACCCCCAACCCATTTTTTATTCTTTATTTTGAAACAGGGTCTCATTAAGTTGCAGAGGGCCTCACTAAGTAGCTGAGGCTGGCCGCAAACCCGGATCCTCTGGTCTCAGCCTCCCAAGTACTGGGATTACAAGCGTGCGCCACCATGCCTGGCGAGAGTGCATTCTTAAGAAAATAAATAGTAAGATGGAAGAAGATTAAGTAAGTGTGTTAGGCACACAATAGGAAGTTAAAGATAAAAAAGAATAAATAAGACTTTTAGAAAATCAACATGCTAAAGGACCAACCAGGAGAGAAAAGTGTTATTACTGTAAAGAGATGGAGAAGACCAGAATGCCTGGCCCAGTCAATGCCATTCACAGTCCGTAGTTTTACTACAAGGGAAATTGGCTCAGTGAATTTCTAAAGCTTCCTCAAGATCACACAGGCAGTAAATGGCAGAGAAGATATTCCAACACGTGTCTGTAGGATTATAAAGCTCGAGCTCTTTGAAAAAATAAACCACAAATGAACAAACCAAAACCCACCAAGAACAATAATAAAAGCTAATATTTATCATAAAAATTAATATTATATTAAATTTAATGTTACCATTATACTATTAGATATTAAAAAGTTAATATTGATAAGAAAGTTCTGATCTCTAGACACCGTCCTACAGATTTTATATGTTTGGACTAATGTAAGATTGACAGCAATATGATTTGTGTACAATGAGACCCACTTCACAGATGCAGAAACCGAGGCTTGGAGAAGTTAAGTAATTGGCTAATAATCGTTAGAGCCCTGAATGAAGATGTTTTAGAGAGAAGCTTGCCGGGCTGAAGAGCGAGTCTTATTGACATCTGAACTGCCATTTAGTTGCCAGTGTGGGTGGGTGGAAAGGGGGCTGAAGAGGGTCCTGATCCGAGCTGTAGGACATGGCTAAGTCACTGCAGAGGGACTGAGGAATATAACCAAAAACAAAGAAAGTAAGAAAGATCGGGTGAGGAAGAGGGGAGGCAGGAGGAGGGGAACGGAGATCTTAGCCCTTTTAGTGGCTCAGCTCATTGTCCGTAAGCAAGACACTTGACATTACCAGAGGCAAGCAGGAGCTGGCCGGATGGGGCAGTCCTGGGGAGATTGTCTAACTACCAAGCGAAAGAAGAACCTCTCAGGCCCATTCAGAAAAGATCTTCATTTTTCCATGAACAAAAGTTTGGAAGACAGGAGCCAGGGCCAGGCTGGAGGCTGGTGCTAGGGTCAGCAGGACTGGCCGTAGGTGCTTACAAGTCAGGGACATTTATGAAGTTAAAACTGCACTGAGCTAAGGAGTAGCTTGAGGTGGGACAAGAGGTCTCCTCAACTACGGGTTCTCCATCCTATGGTTGTCATGGACGGGCCTCAGGAGTCTGCAGGTACAAGAGGCGTCTGCCTGGGAGAGGTAGACAGCGGAGGAGAGCGCTGGCCGAATGTGTGAAGGTCGGCAGCAGAGAGGGCCTGATCTCTCTCCCCTGGAGTGGCAGCCAAGTCTAAACCTTCCTGCTTCCCCCAAACTGGAGAATTCCATCTCACCAATTTATCCACAAATGGCTCTGTTTGCAAAGGCCAAAGCGTAAGCTAGGATGTTCTCTCCATGGCCAATTGATTTATCCATCTACACATCCACATATTTTAATCTCTTTCTAGAACTAAGCAAATCCGTTCTCTCCTCAGCTCCCCAAATCCCGACAAGCATTCCGACATGGCTTTCGTCTGCCACTCTGCTTGTGGGTAGAGATGCATCTTCTGCTGACTGAGCCATGCAACTCCAAGGACGATTGATTTTAAGAGAAAATTGCCCACCTTTTAGAGTAAATAAAGTTGAGAGCAGAGCCAAGCGACTTCATTCCCACTCCCTAGCATAGTGACTGAAGAGTGAGATTCCTACAGCTTCAATTGCTCTTCTCTGAAAGTTTTTATTTAGTTTAATAGAATAGAGCACAGTTTCTAGACCAAAGAGGAAAAAATAAGACAAGGCAAGTAGGTAAAAGACATTTCAGCTCTGGATTTTTTTTTAAACCGAAATCTCTCTTTCTCTCTCTGCTGTCTCTCTCTTATTTGTATTTTTACCAACAATCAATTACAGTATTACGAAGCATCAATATAATAGACAAAGACACGACATACACATGACAAGAGAAAAGAAGAGAGAGAACAAGATGAGCTGAAATATGCATTTGGAGTCATTGTTGTAAATAATATATCTTATAAGAAATGTCCACAGGGGAGCTGATAGATAAAAACAGCAGCACCATGCGGAATAAGGACTGTGCCTTATTTTCCATAGAAGCTTGTGTTTCTGAGCCAGTGAGCAAGAATGCTAACAGAAGAATGGACTGAGTAATGCCCCTTAGATGCCTGTCCTTTGTGTGGCATGTGTCATATGTTATGTAAGGCACTCGCTTTGCCCTCCTACATGCTTGATGTTTTCTCTTTCTTCCTTTCTTTTTTCTTTTTTAGGATTAAAGGAGACCGTCCTACGTGGAGCTGTCAGGCGTCAGTCACTGTGGGTTGAAATTAACCATAGTGAGCAACGCCCAAGTGGGTTTAATCTGAAGGGAAAATGAAGACACTGTATGCCCAAGAAGCTTAAATAATACATGCATTATTTATTCCCCCATGCTTTAATTCAAATAACCAACAGGACAGGAAAAACTAAGAGAATCAAAAGATGGTACATTGTGTTTTGTGCCGTATAGGTGTCTCAACCTAATGAGGTTCCTGGATCCTAGCTTGCTTGTGAATATCACCAGGGGTGATTATAGCTTGCAAAAGTAGACCAGAAAAAGGCATGCCTTCCTATGTCTTGGGCTGTAATTAAAGCCACAAGCCATCAGATAGCAAAGAGGCCAGCTGCAGCCCTTCAAACCTTTAGCACCCTTGCATTAAAAATAGATTACAGCACAAAAATATGTCCCCAAAATAATCCCAATAAAAAATTTGCACATTTGATTACTATAATTGATTTTTTTCTTCTAGATATGAATAAATGACCCAGGCTAAATGCCAGTTCCTTGCAAAGAATTTCATTTAAGCTTCACTGAATTGAAAAGGCTCAAACAGACTCAACATTTCCAACTTCCTAGCAAGTAGCAGAAAATCTACCTGACAGTTGCTATGGAAACACGAACAGGAAGAGTGAACCACCAGCCTATAAATCCACAGAGAAACCTTTCTTAATTGGAAGGCCTTTAACCCACACATTTTTCTCATAGCTGCAGAGCTTATTTCTAAAGAGATTATTAAATTCCTCAATTGACTTATGAAGGATGCTTCCCACTATATTACTGTGCTTTGGGTTGCTCGTTCTTTATATCTGTTTCCAAAATTACAAAGCAGACCAGGGATAATAAAAGTTAACACAGATGTTTCAATGAAAAATCCATATGATGTTCCGAAAATAACTTTAGTGGAAATGCTGAACAAAAAGGATTCCAATACAAGAACTAAGATGGTGTAGACATGTTTGTTTCGAAGCTATATCTAAGGTAGCGAACCTCTTCGTTTCCCCCTGAATCTGACATTTAATGTGGGTGGGAAATCCTGACAACGTTCGCTAATGTTTGAGAAGACTGAAAAATGAATAAATGAGGTGGTGGGATATGCTCATTCTATGCTCACTCTTGATTGTTTTAAGCGTTCTTTATAATGAGTTAGCTAGTACTAACTAGCATGTTA
The DNA here is from genome assembly GCA_004027185.1 of Glis glis. Taxonomy (NCBI): domain Eukaryota; kingdom Metazoa; phylum Chordata; class Mammalia; order Rodentia; family Gliridae; genus Glis; species Glis glis. The sequence goes on from PVJS01004703.1 coordinate 14,883, forward strand.
TTGACTAAACAAGAAACAAACACAACTTAATGTTTCAATGACTCTTAACTGCATCAGGGTAGTTTTGTTTGAGTAAATATTATTTGATCTCATTTTGAAATGCAATCTATGTGAGGAGATGTAAGGACAGAGTGTAGGATATATGCTCCTCCCCATATTCACAGAGAACCTTCTCTCTTCCCTTCCTACTGTATTAGAGAAATAGCCCTCCCAGCCAAGCTAAGGCCTCACTTGCATTCAATTCCCACCCCCTAAGCACCCTTAGGTATCTTCCTGTTCATACCATGAAGTCATACCATGACTTCCTTTTCCTGTTTCAACCCCTCCCAACTATTGCTGTCTCTTTATTTTTTGGTTATCAGCATTTAAACATGCTTTGGTTTCTTCCAATCTTAAAAATATAAACCAACAAAGCCCCTCAACTCCTTGTTTACTGTTGTCCTGGCCCCCCTTGCTCCTCTCCTTCCAGCCCAGTGTTTGATGGGACTTATTCTCCTCCCTGTCTCTAAGTCCATACTTCTTGCTCTCTCTCCAGTTCCCTGCAAGATGGCTCCACTTCTTGTTTCCACACTTGGTCTTTATAGGCACTGACTTTTCATCTGACAAAGTGGATACCTCCTTCCTTCCTTCATTTTATTATACATGTTAACTCAATTAATTGTACAAATTAATGGGTTTCACAGTGACATTTCCATACAGGCATATATTTGGTTTTAATTTTGTGTACCCTCTCTATTACCATCTCACCCTTCAATCTTTCCCTACTACCCAGGATCCCCTTCCTAATAGCTCCTCTTCTACTTTCAGTTCATTTTGTTCCCCCACATATGAGACTAAACATGCAATACTTGTCTTTCTGAGTCTGGTTTATTTCCCTGACCATGATAATCTCCAGCTTCATCCATTTTCATTCAAATGACATAATTTCATTCCTCTTTAGGGATGAAAAATATTCTACTGTGTGTATATATACCACATTTACTTTTTTTTTTTTTTGCGGTACCAGGGATTGAACGCAGGGGCATTCTACCTCCGCGCTACGCCCCCGGCCCTATTTTTTATACTTTATTTTGAAACCGGGTCTCACGAAGTTGCGGAAGGCCTCACTAAGGAGAGAGAGAGAGAGAGAGAGAGAGAGAGAGAGAGCTGAGGCTGGCCACGAACCCGCATCCTCCGGTCTCCGCCTCCCAAAGTACTGGGATTACAAGCGTGCGCCACCACACCCGGCCACCACATTTTCTTTATCCATTCATCTATTGACAAATATTTGGGCTGATTCCATAACATTGCTACTGTAAATTGTGCCTACTTATCCTTTAAACCCATTTGAATTACCAACTTCATAAAGAAGTTCCCCTTCTTCTTTTTTGATTTATTTACTTATTTATTTTTGGTACTGTGTGGGGATTAACCTAGGGGCATTAACCTAGGTATACAGGTATCTCTTCTATATATTCACCTCATTGGCTTTGGGTATACACTCAGAACTGGTAAAACTGGATCACATGGTATTTCTATTTTTAGTTTAGTTTTAATTTGTGGAGCCTCCATACTGTTTTCCATAAAGGCTGTGCTAGTTTATATTCCCACAAATGGTGAACAAGGGCTCTGCTTGGCTGTTTATGTGTATGTATTTGATACCAACCATTCTGACTGATGAGTAACTGTGCTTTCTTTCTGCCAATTCTTTCCTTGCTCCCATCATATAGCACTCTCCTGGATTTTCTTCTATCTTCTCAGCTGCTCATCCTCCTCTGTCTACTTCTTTGAATTCCTAAAGATTGTTCATGCACTTTCTCCTTCTTTCACGTTGTATCTCCCTTGGGCAACTTCACACCCTCCCATGGCTTCTATTACCACCAATGCACTAATGACTCACGAATATTTATTTGAACCTCATTGTGAAAGGGGGATAACAATCTATCTCCTCCAGCTGTTGAGAGCACTGGAGACAGTACTTAAAACTTAGAGAAGTGTCTGACATTATTTGCACTCAGTGGAAACGTTAGCAATTATCAGTATGTAGTTGACACACCTTAAAGTCAGCATGCACAAAATTAAATTCACTATCTTCTCCACATAGTGTTTCCTCCCTTTAATTTCTTCTCTATATGTTTCCTACTTATCCTTTAAGCCCATTTGAATTACCAACTTCATAAATAATCTCCCCTTATTCCTTTTTATTTATTTACTTATTTGTTTTTGGCACTGGGTGGGGATTAAACGAGGGGTATTCTACCTCCAAGCTACACCCCCAGCCATTTTTATTTTTTACTTTGTAACAGGGTCTCTCTAAGTTTCTGAGGCTCTTGTTATAAGTTGCTAAGACTGGTCTTGAACCTGCGATCCTCCTATCTCAGCCTCCCAAGTACTGGGATTACAGACCTGCACCACCACATGCAGCCCTTTATTCTTCTTGGTTCAAGGCCCCTGTTATGGGCTATCAAAGCATGTTGTATTATTAAAGTTCCTATCCTATGACAATTTAATTATCAATATTTATTTTGAGTAGAAAAACTATATAGTTTTATTTACTTTTTTTTCTTGTAGTACTGGTTATTGAACCCAGAGAAGTTCTACCTCTGAGCTACACCCCATTCCTATTTTATTTTTTGTTTTAAAACAGGGTCTCACTAAGTTGCTGAGGGCCTCACTAAGTTGCTGAGGCTGGTCTTGAACCCGTCTGTGATCTTCCTGTCTCAGCCTTCCAAGTACTGGGATTACAGGCGTGTGCCACCCTGCCTGGCATTTACTGGTTTATATCTAACAAATATTTATTGAGTCATAAATGAATGAAACTGGATCAGTATATAAAATAAACCATTAACATCCTGAGAGGTCTTTGGCAGTTTCCTGGTCCATCTTTCCCCACCCCTTTTCATGAAAGTCTAGTTGGTGCCTTGAAGGTGTCCAGTATTATTATGGTTTTACAAAATTGCATTGCATGACATGATTTTTTTATGTGTGTGGTGCTAGAGATTGAACCCAGAGGAATTCTACCTCCAAGTTACACAGCCAGCCCTTTATTTATTTTTGTTGTTTTGAAACGGTGTCTCATTAGGTTGCTGAGAGCCTCCCTGCATTGCTGAGGCTGTCCTCAAACCTGTGATCCTCCTGTTTTAGCCTCCCAAGATTTTGGATGACATGAAATTTTTAAGTGACACAGGAGGATTGTTGCAAAATATGGGGAAAAGGCGTGCTGGAAGGTTAAGAGCGTGGTGTGCGCTACCATATATTCATCTATACAGGCAGTATTTTCCTAGCACACAGACCGAAATCCCTCTTTCAATGGAAAACTTTACCTGGTGTCCATCCTGACCATTCATCACCTGCAGAAAAACGGTCTTCTCTGAAACCACTTGTTTAGTGATGTGGACGAAGCTTCTCTCTGGTTAGTGTGCTCAGAAGACGTTCTTAGACCATATGCTTTGGGGACCTTCATGGTGCTGCCACTGAGGGGCTGGGCACGGAGTCAATGTGATCACACAGCCACTGAGAAAAAAGAGGTTGGGGGAGTAGGAAGTATGGGGCTTCCATATAACTGTTCTTCCAGAAACCAAAACATCTGAGTTCAGTATACACAATTATGCAATTGCCCAATGAGCCTGGTTGTATATGCAATCTATTTATACAACCACAACAGCCTTATGGTACATACAATCAGTATATACATATAATTACACAATTGCCCAGTGAGCCTGGTTGTATATGCAATCTATCTATACAACCATAACAGCCTTATGGAACATACAATCAGTATATACATACAATTATGCAATTGCCCAATGAGCCTGGTTGTATATGCAATCTATCTATACAACCATAACAGCTTTATAGTACATACAATCAGTATATGCATATAATTATGCAATTGCCCAATGAGCCTGGGCAAAGTAGAGTAGCTGAAAGCCCTCCTGACTTATATGGATGAGCACACACTCACTCACACACTCCTGAGGCTATGTTCTCATTCAAAGACTCTGTTTGTGTTTGGTTTATAGACCTCCAACTTATAAAACTTGGAAATGGACAGGATAGGATAGTTAGAAAAAACAGTGTGTGTACACTCTTACCTCCTTACCCAATAGAGAAGCTATAGAAATGTCCATGACTATCAACCAGGGGAGGGTGTGAGTAAGTGGAGCTTTGATGTGCAAGGGGCCTGGCTTTCAATCTGGCTTTGTATCCTGTTGACTGTATGACTTGGGGGAAACTTACTGAACCCCAACTGTTTCCCTTGTGAGGAAGGGGAAATGGTACCAGCCTTAGGGGATTGTTGACAGAATCATAGGAGGGCGGGCATGTGGATAAGATTGTTTAGTCCAATACATGTGCAGCAAAATGTAGCTACAAAAGGGATGAGCCACCTAGATCCAGTCTACATGAAATCATTTCATGTGAACCTCACTGCTAAATCTTTCAGTGCACTGATCAAAGGGATGGGTGAATGAATTAGGCCACGCATTGTTTTGCCACCTGGAACATTATTTAGGATTTGAACGCTAATGTTAGCTATCTCTTTAGCTCTGACCCTTGCTGGAACACATAATTTCAAAGTATCTTTTGCAGCAGTAGGCTTTCAACCTGCTCTTTAAAATTGAGAAATATAAATTTTAACTAGCTTATTGAAAAGGCATAAAATGCTAAAATGACTTCAGTGACATATCTGTATATTTCAGGATAATTATACATTGGACAAAAAGAAATTCTTCTGTATAGACGGTGGAGTCAAATTATTTTTGTTTGGTGTGACAAACACATACATCAAAGCAAGAGTGAATTTGGAAGTGTGGCTCACTGATCAGATTCACTCATTTTCACTGTACCTACAGATATTGTGCAACATCTTTTCATAAGAGTTAACAAATTTAATCTTCCTTGTCACATTGAAATATATGTAGATTTTTTTGATACAGTTCCCATTTTTACAGATAAGAAGACTAAAATTCAGGGAAGTAAAGTAGTTTTCATAATTCTTCCAAGAATTCAGTGTAAACAAGATTCAAACTCAGCTGTCAGATAACAAAGGCTTTTCTTATTCCCTGATATAACCTATTCTCATGGTATACTATCACTTGTTCTTGCTATTACAGTAGTGTTATAATCCCAGTATTCTGTCTTTCCTTCCTTCCTTCCTTCCTTCCTTCCTTCCTTCCTTCCTTCCTTCCTCCCTCCCTCCCTCCCTCCTTCCCTTCCGTTCCCTTCCGTTCCCTTCCCTTCCCTTCCCTTCCACCTTCTTTCTTTCCTACTTTCCTTTCTGTACATTCATATTTCTTCTGCCTGAAGCACCTATCACTCTGCATAATATTTAGCAAGTTATTTACTAGGGTTATTTATCTGGAGAGATTTTGAGAAGTATCATTGCTAATTTCTTTCCTTAGTAGAAGAGGGGAAAGTCCTCCTTTAGTATGGTACTGCTGGTCATCAGTTCCAAAACCTTGTCATGTCCCCCTTACCTCTTCCTGCCCAAACTTAAGCATAGGTCCTGAATACAGGTGAGGGAATGTCAATGCTTCATTTCTATTTCCTTTTTCAATTTCAGTGTCATGTCCACCTTGAATAAGAGAAGATATATAAAATCATAGGGCTGAGTGTGGTGGAGTTGGCTTGGCGTAGTGGTGCATTCCTGTAATCCCAGTACTTGGGAGGCTGGGACAGGAGAATTGGGTTTGAGGACAACCTCAACAACATAGTGAGACTCTCAGTAACCTAGCAAGACTCTGTTTCAAGGCAAAAAATAACACCATCAAAATATAAAAAAAAAATCATTCTTCTAACTTATTTCTCAATGAGGGAGGACTTGATGAAAATGAGTAAAGGTATATGGGACCATCATCAATGCCAATCTCAATATCATGTATGGGGAAGGGAAGGGAGTGGAGAGGGAGTTGGAGGGAGCTCACCAAGGGCTGTGTGCATGTATGTCACCATCACTATGAAATACATTATGATGTGAGACTACAATGCACCAATAAATGTATTTAAAAAATGGGGGGGCAACATTTGCCTTGGCATTCTCTCCTACCTTCTAGGAGGGAGGCGAAGTCAAGAGCGAGTGCTGAGAAAGGGGAAGTCTGTGCGTTATTTATAGAACTCAATGCATCGGATTCTTACAGTGCATAAGCCTTTCTGTTGCTTTAGCAACCTGGGGAGTTATATTAACTTGGAAAGCTGCTCTCTCCCCAGCAGCATTCGCACTGCTTCAAAATGTTAAATTCCATCTTCTTCAGTTGTCTTCAGCAATAGGAGGGGACAAGGCACTAATGTTTTTTGAGACTCACAATGTTCCTAGAAAAATGGCCATTTTAGGGGAAAGGAAAATTGTTAGGATTTGAAAGTAAAATGTCCCCAGGACCTCGGGGCATGGCTGGAGGTGGGTGCCTGGTGGTGTGGCCTTGGGGACTATATATGTCCCACGCCCCCTCCTCTTGCTCTCTGCTCCTCACCAGGATGCCCTGAGAAAGTGCAGCTACGACAGAAGCTGCTCCCCAAATGAACTATGACCTCTGAACCTCTCCAGATCTGCAAGCCAATAAAACTCTTCTTCCTCCCAGCTTTGCAGGCCTGGTGTTTAGATTTCAGTGGTTAGGGGGCTGACCTCAACAAGAGTGATGCTTACAGAGAAGCATCTTACCTGCCATCCCTTGAGGGGATATGGATCCACAGCCAGATCAGTCCATTATTCCATACTGAGGTTCTCTTACCAAGATAAAGATAATTCACTCTTTCAGATGAAAATGAATTCAGTCTTAAAAACATAACTCTGAGTTACATAGATTACAAAGTAGTCCGCAGTGAGTGAGCTCTCCTGCTGATAGCAATTATATTTTCAAAGCTGTTTGGAGACAATAGAGCATGACCCAAGTTAGACAGAAACTGGAGGGGGCTCCAGGCACGAAAGAAGGAAACCCGGGTGTGTGAAGTACCAGGTAGGTAGCTTTTCTCCTGAGTGAAACCCCCAGCCTACCCTCACCCCTGTCCCCCGCTGAAGATGGATAAAATCCCTCAGGAAGATGAGCCCTATGGGTCAGATGGTAAAGTTTGAGGATGCAGAGTGGCCAGGAACTGAGATGTGGTAGAGTCTCGGGAAGAACAGAGCTACAGTAGAGCCCCGAAGTGGCACATAAACACTCCAAATACTTCAGACCTTGAATGTCACATGTGGGATGAGGCCAAGGTGCTTTGGGGGAAAGACAGTTTAAAGCTGGAAAGACAGTTTAAAGCTGAGACATCTGAAATGTAGCTGCCCACCAAAGAAGAGCCACCACTGGGAATTCAGGTCCCATGGGCTTACAAGCGATTGGTAAATATTTTAGGTTTCTCATTGAACTCCCCATAGGGTGAGGAGTACCACATCCAAAGACTCAGAGACTCAGGCTCGAATGAAAGGCAAAACTAAAATAGACCTATTTTTAAAAAGCTAGGAACCAAGCATCTTTCAGTTCAAGTTGACTTAGGGCAATTTAGCTGTCTGCTAGAACAAGACTCTTCATTCCTTGCAGATAATAAGATCCAGAGTCTCAATGACATAGAATCCATAGATTTTTTGTTTGTTTGTTTGTTTGTTTGTAAACTGAGACATACAAAGAGAAAAATCAGTCTGTAAACACAGACCTATAGATGAACACATGTAGGAGTTAGCAGTCAGGGATTAAAAAATACTGTGACAAATACATCAATTTATAGGAATAATGATTTTAAATACATATGTATGAAATATATGATGACAAGACTATAAAGGAAGGAAGGAGATAAAAATGGAAGTATATCGTAAAATTCTTACATTAGTCACTGTTATAATATGGTCAATATATATTTAGTTCATGTCAATACCTATACTGTAATCCGAGAAAAACTATGTTAAAAATTATATGAAATAATCTGGATTAAATAAGTAGAGAAACTGAAATATAAAAATATTTGATTAGCCAAAATAAAACAGGTAAAGATAATTAAGGAATAAAATAATGGCAAGGAAATTAAATAATAATAATTGCCACATTAATAATTATATTAAATGTAAACAGGCATAATATGGCTTTTACTTACACTGACTATTCTCTCTAAATACTTCAAAGGCATGTTAGCAGTATGTTTGACATTTTTAGTAACAGCTTTTCTGGTAGTGAAGATCTTAGCAAATTAGGAATGACTGAAAGCTGAGAAGTGTACCAGTTTGATTTTCTGATAAAATAACTGTAAAGAGATCCAAACCAATACCTATCATCTTCCTAGACCAGAAGGAGGGACTAAAGCTAACCAGATAAAATAAGTTACAAAAGAGAGGAGAGCTGGGTTAGTAGTAATTTCAGTGAAACACAGTATAGGGCCAATATGATTCAATAAGAAATGCATTGGGCAACACTTGCCAATAACAAATGCCAACTTGGGCTGCAAGAATAGAAATGAATAAAGGATTCTAGACCAATAAATAAACCTGATGGGTATCCCATGATCAATACTGGATTCAAGTCTCTTGTGTTGAAGGGGGATCTTTTAATACGTTAAGAGGCTGATGAATAGGATAGTGAAAAGCTAGGAAATAATTTCTGCCAAGCATAAAGCTATATAAGAGAACAATGAAGCCAAAGAAGAAAGGCTACAGGGAGATGCAATCATTCAAAGGCCATCACGAAGAAAATGCACTAGTTTTCTGTACAGTTCCAAACAACAGCGCCTGCCTGGCCTGTGTTTCTGTAGCACCATGTAGACTCTGTGATGTGTGGTGTCAGGACGTGAGCAGGCCAGGGAGGAAGGCAGGTGCTGGTCAGGCATCACTGACTGGGAGGTACTGCTCTCTCGATCTGTGTTCTCTGGGTGCTGGAATCCTGACTCTTGAGTAACTATCATTCTTTTACTCTGTCCTTTCTCATGGCTATTAGTTGACTAATAAGAACTATATATATTTGGTAACACTGGGGATTGAACACAGGGGCATTCTACCTCTGAGTCACACCCCCAGCCCTATTTAATTTTTTGGAACAGGGTCTCACTAAATTGCAGAGAGCCTTGCTAAGTTGCTGAGGCTGTCCTCAACCCTGCGATCCTCCTGTCTCAGCCTCCCAAGTACTGGAGTTACAGGAATGTTCTGCCACGCCCAGTTAAATATATGCTTTTATATTGATTTAATGATGTTGAGGTATGTTCCTTCTATTCCAATCTTCTGTAGAGTTCCTAACATGAATGAGTGTTGAATTTTGTCAAATGCTTTTTCTGCATCTATTGAAATGATCATGTGATTCTTGTTTTTAGTTTGATTTATATGGTGAATAACGTGTATTGTTTTGCGTACATTGAACCAGCCTTGCTTTCCTGGGATGAAACCAACTTGGTCATGATGTACAATTTTCTCAATATGATCTTGAATGCGCATGGCTAGTATTTTATTTAGAATTTTTGCGTCTATGTTCATTAATGATATTGGTCTGTAATTCTCTTTTCTTGAAGTGTCTTTATTTGGCTTTGGTATTAATGTGATGTTAGCCTCATAAAAGGAACTTCATACGGGTGGGGGGAGGCGGGGGGCACTAAGAGTTGTGTGCATATATGTTAACATCAAATAGATATTCATTGCAATGTAAGACTCCAATGCACCAATAAAAGCACGTTAAATAAATAAATAAATATATGCTTTTTAGAACCATGGATATAGACTCTCTCTATAGAGTGTGTGATATGTATGCATACATATTCTACTTTCTCCACCAGTTACTTGACATAACCATCTGATGGATGCGCCTTATGAAAATTATCTCTGGCCTGCATCCAGAGTTTCTTCTTTCCTCAGCTAGACTCTTTTTGTTTTTTCTTATATTGGGGATTGAATCCAGGGGCATTCTACTTCCGAGCTGCACCCCCAGCCGTATTTTTTATTTTTTATTTATTTATTTATTTATTTATTTATTTATTTATTTGGTACTGGGGATTGAACGCAAGGGCGTTCTACCTCCACGCTACGCCCCCGGCCCTATTTTTTTTTTTTACTTTATTTTGAAACCGGGTCTCACAAAGTTGCAAAGGGCCTCACTAAGGAGAGAGAGAGAGAGACAGGGAGAGAGAGAGAGAGAGAGCTGAGGCTGGCCGCGAACCCGGATCCTCCGGTCTCCGCCTCCCAAAGTACTGGGATTACAAGCGTGCGCCACCACGCCTGGCCGTATTTTTTATTTTGAAATGAATAATTCTAGCCAGGCTAGATAATTCTAGTTTGGTTAGGTTGATGGGAATCTCTGTAAGTTGTTGAGACTGGCTTCAAACCTGTGATCCTCTTGTCTCAGCCTCCCAAGTACTGGCGTTACAGGTGTGTGGCAGCATGCCCAGCTTACTTAATCTTTTGAGTGGTCTCACAATGTGACCATGGTTACTCTCTTCATCCAAGGCTCATATACAAACTCCAGAGAATCTCTGGCTTCATATACTTGTTCAGATTTCTGACATATAGAACCTGTATTTAGTTGGCTCTAGATATTGTTTTTTCTACTTTGTTTTTGCCAGGAGCTAGCAAAATCCATGCATTTACATTTCTTTGTTGTGACACATCCATGGGGTAGAAGTTCTCTCTTGCATCACGGCATGGTGGGTAAATGCAAACCCAAGAGCCAGCCTGCCACCCTAGGGAATCCTGATCTTGCTGCATGCCCAGGACATGCTATTTCACTTCTTTTTTGTCTCAGTACCAACCTCAAAATAGTGTGTCATTATCAAGTAATTTAATAATACAAAGTGCTTAGAATAGTGCCTAGTATATAATGAGCAGTTATTATTTTTATTTCTCTCTGATACATCTAGAATGTTACTGGGAAATGTTTTTACATAACATATATCTCTCCATGTGCTCTTGGAAGTAATGTATTTAGGTAAATCCATGGTCTTATAGCATAGACTTTCCCTTTTTAATTGTGTCATGCTTGGTATAATTAAAATCTTTAGATCTTTTCTGTATTCACATAAAAGCTTCTTGAAGTCAGGGACAAGGTCTTATGTTAACTAGAATAGAGCTAAAATGTGCTCAATAAAATATTCTTGGATAAATATTTTTTTTGTGTGTGTGGTACTAGGGATTGAACCCAGGGACATTCTAACTCTGAGCTACACCCCTGGCCCTTTTTATTTTTTTGTTTGTGAAACAGGTTCTTACTAGGTTGCTGAGAGTCTTGCTAGGTTGCTGAGGCTGGTCTTAAACCTGTGATCACCCTGTCTCAGCCTCCCAAGTCCTGAGATTACAGGCATGAGCCACCACACCCTGTGATAAATAACTTTTGAAATTAGAGGAAGGAATCATCCTTTTAATTTAAGGAAGAAGTACCAATACAAGTTTTACACAAATATAGACTTTATTTTAATAAATATAAAAGACTGAAATCTCCATATAAAAATATGATAAAGAGATTCCAATATTGGAACAGAAGTTTAAAATCTTCCTTTCTTTATTTCTAAGATTTTATTGCTTTCTCTTTTATTCCATGAGCATATATTAAACACTTATAATTAACCAAGCATTGTACTAAGAAGTGGGAAAACAGCTAGTAATGACAAGGGGCTTTCTAGACTGGAGATAAGTGTATAGTTTGAATAAATAGTTCAAAGTTTAAGTGGGATAATTATAGTCTGTGTTATGATACCAGTTCAGATGTTGGCAACCAAATGACGTGAGTAGTGGCTAAATAATGAAGGATCAATGGCGGCCTGGAGAAATGGCCAAATTGAAGAAGGATTTGCAGGCAAAAGGATTAGGAAATTCATTTAAGAATGTATCGGCTGGTGGAGGCCATGACCATCACCCCATTTCTCGGAAGGAAAACTAAGATATGGAAGAGTAAAAACAGGAATGTTTTATTCTAAGGTTTTTATTTATTTATTTATTTTTATTTTATTTATTTATTTATTTATTTATTTATTTATTTATTTATTTATTTATTTTGCGGTACCAGGGATTGAACCCAGGGGCGTTCTACCTCGGCGCTACACCCCCGGCCCTATTTTTTATCCTTTATTTTGAAACCAGGTCTCACGAAGTTGAGGAGGGCCTCACTAAGTACAGAGAGAAAGAGAGAGGCAGGGAGGGAGAGAGAGAGAGAGAGAGAGAGAGAGCTGAGGCTGGATCTTCCGGTCTCTACCTCCCAAAGTACTGGGATTATAAGCGTGCGCCACCAGGCCTGGCTCTAAGGTTTTTTATTAATGATAGACTCTGGAAGACTATGGAGTCATCAGTAACATACGTAGTCATCTCTCATTATCTGAGGGGGATTGTTTCTGGGGTCCCCCATCCCCAGACACCTAAATCCTTGTGTGCTCAAGTTCTTATATAAAATACTGTATTTGCATAGAACCAACACACATTCTCTCATATACTTTAAATCATCCCTGTTAATTATAATACCTAGTGCAATGTTAATGTATGCAAATAGCTATTATATATTGTATATGGAATAATGACAAGATGAAAAGTACATATTCAATACAGACACAATTTTTCCCCATAGTTTCCGCCTGTGGTTGGTTGAATCCACTGATGCAGAACCCATAGATATGGAGAGCTGACGGTATTACAATTAATCTTAATAAAAAAACAAAAATTTGAGAAATCCCTCCAGGCAAACAGAAACATTTAAACGTTCTCCGTCTAATTTCCATTCACTTAGATTTTTTTTTAGTTTCCCCAAGAGATACTAGTTAAGCATTCAGATAACAGAATGTAGCATTTTCTTTTGTTTCTTTTTTTGGTCTAGTATAGTAGATTTCAACCTCAGGGGTCATCAGAATTACACTCTAGGCCTACATACAAAAAATATACCATATACTAAGTTATGTTTTTATGGGTGATTTGGATATTTTCATGGTTAGTTTGACTACATATCATTTTCACTTTATGAGCTAACTTTCGAATGAAATCCCCATAGAAGATATTTCCTTACTGGCTTTTTCTGTGTGTGTGTGGTACTGGGGACTGAACCCAAGGCCATTCTACCTCTGAGCTACACCCTCAGCCCTATTTTATTTTTTATTTTGAAACACAGGGTCTTGCTAAGTTGTTGGGGGTATCACTAAATTGCTGAGGCTGACCTTGAACCTGTGATTCTCCTGTCTCAGCCTCCCAAGTACTGGGATTATCGGCGTCCACCACCATGCCCAGCCTCTGTTCACTTGTTTTAAATATTAGTGATTCTTATTATAATCCCTAAGATTATTTGCTACTCTTTAGCTCTTTATTTCTAATATAAATTTGATTATTCTTATTTAATCCTAAAATAGATGGGAAAAGTCACCAGGTTATAATGCTCACCCTAATGACCCCGCAGCCCTGAAGCCTTCTTTCTGGGACCAGACCAGCTTTCCCATAAGTACCTATAAAAGGACTCCTTTTATTTTTTTTATTTTTTTGCGATACCGGGGATTGAACCCAGGGGCGTTCTACCTCTGCACTACACCCCTGGCCCTATTTTTTATACTTTATTTTGAAACCGGATCTCATGAGGTTGCGGAGGGCCTCACTAAGTAGAGAGAGAGAGAGAGAAAGAGCTGAGGCTGGCCGCGAACCTGGATCTTCCGGTCTCCACCTCCCAAAGTACTGGGATTACAAGCGTGCGCCACCATGCCCAGCAAAAAGGATTCCTTTCAAAGTCTACTTTCTCTATAGTGCCACACCAGTAAGGCAATTGTTGATAAGGATGTCAGGTAAATTCATTTTTCTTATCTATGACAAACAACCAAATATCACCAAAAAATTAGTAGCAGTACTATTTCAGTCAGCTTTTTCATCACTGTGCAATGAAAAACTGAGAGAAAACCACTATCAAAAGAATTCTATGAGGCCATTACGAAGGAGGCTGAGACAGAAGGATCACAGGTTCGAGGACAGCCTCCGCAAGGTAGTGAGACTCTCAGCATCCTAGCGAGAACCTATTTCAAAACAGAAAAATAAAAAGGGGCTGGGGGTGTAACTCAGAGACAGAGCCCCCCTGGGTTCAATCCCTAGTACCACAAAAATAAACAAACCAAACAAAAAGTTCTATGAAGCCGACATGAGGAAAGAAAGGGATGTCCCTGCACCTCTGTACCCATCCACATTTATAGGCATGCTCTCCCTCTTATGAGGATGGGTCTATTTCTATCCTACACCAATCCCAAGAGACATTGGTTTCTTATCCTTCCTTATTCTTGTCTTCAAATCTTACTCCTTAACATCAGGACCAGCTGGCAGGTACCATGAACCTGATCTTTCTTTTTTTTTTTTTTTTTTGCGGTACCAGGGATTGAACCCAGGGGCGTTCTACCTCCGCGCTACGCCCCCGGCCCTACTTTTTTTTTTTTATACTTTATTTTGAAACCGGGTCTCACAAAGTTGCACAGGGCCTCACTAGGTACAGAGAGAGAGAGAGAGAGAGAGAGAGAGAGAGAGACAGGGAAAGAGAGAGAGAGAGCTGAGGCTGGCCGCGAACCTGGATCCTCCGGTCTCCGCCTCCCAAAGTACTGGGATTACAAGCGTGCGCCACCACGCCCGGCATGAACCTGATCTTTCAACAGGCGTGGTGAAAGCCATCTACTGCCGAGAGCCGGGAAAGCTGAGAATTCAAAGGCCGCTTTGTGCATATGTGAAATGAGCAACAACACCACTCTCAATATCATGTCTGGGGATGGGGAGGGAGCTGGGGACAAGCTCACCAAGTGCGGTGTGCATGTATGTCCCTGTCAACTCTGAACTGCATTATGATGTGAGACTGCAATGCACCAAGAAAAGGATACAAAAGGAAAAACAATAAAAGAAAGAAAAGGAGCCCCAGACTGAGAAAATTAATGAACACCTTCATTTTATATCTTTTCATCCTTTTTTTTTTTTTTTTTGCGGTACCAGGGATTGAACGCAGGGGCGTTCTACCTCCGCGCTACGCCCCCGGCCCTATTTTTTATACTTTATTTTGAGACCGGGTCTCACGAAGTTGCGGAGGGCCTCACTAAGTAGAGAGAGAGAGACAGGGAGAGAGAGAGAGAGAGAGAGCGTGTGCACGCGCGCCCGTGCTCGAGTTGAGGCTGGCCGCGAACCCGGATCCTCCGGTCTCCACCTCCCAAAGTACTGGCATTACAAGCGTGCGCCACCACGCCCCGGCCATATCTTTTCATTCTTGGTGAGCTTATATTTGTTTTTACCACAGAGCACAGCTATAATAACTACTTCGAAATCCTTGCCTACAAATTCCAACATCTGAGTTATTGGTTATGATAGTGTACGTCTCCATTGATTGACTTTTCTCTTCAAAATAGATCATCATTTTTACATTTTTAAATTTATAGTGATACTCTGGAGACCATGAGAGCTGTTGTGGAGACTATAGATTATGTTATGTTCCTGAAAAAAGAAAAAAAAACTGAGAACTTTATTTCCAACACTGTCTTACAGTTGAAGTTCCCAGGCTTGCTTCGGGTCTTGCCAATGATCAGATTCCCTCCTTTGAACCCAGGATCTGAAGGAGTCATTGGAGGAGAGAGAAGACCTGGGACAGCCATTTAGAGTGGACTGTGGCGGGGATAGTGTTGCCCCAGATCCAATCGTTTTTTCGGCATGTTCCTGGTCTTACCGCTTTGTGATCAGGGTAGAAGCAGTGGTTCTCCCTGTAGCTTAGTTCTGTAGTTTGGTTCTGGGAATCCTTCCTGAAAACTCCACTGTGTCTCTTTACTTTCTGAATTAGTCTTTAGTCACTTAATACCATTTCTGCTCAAACTCCATTAAACAATAAATTTGTTCCTGATTAAACTACCGAAATAGAATCTCTTTGCAGAGATCAAACCTTTCCTGACACACTCTGAGAGGGGCATAGGTCCCCAGGTGGGCATGGTGGCACAGGCTTGTAATCCCAGTACTTGGGAGGCTGAGACAGGAGGATCGCAGGTTTGCGGCCAGCCTCAGCTACTTAGTGAGGCCCTCTGCAACTTAGTGAGACCCTGTTTCAAAATAAAGAATAAAAGATAGGGCTGGGGATATAGCTCAGAGATAGAATGCCCCTGTATTTAATCCCCAGTATCACCAAAAACCAAAAAACAAACAAAATAACAAAAAAAACCAGATCCCCAAATGGAATTCCTGAAGGGACAGGGTGCTGAAGTGTCTCTGCTCTTTGACTGTCATTTAGCACATGTTTCTTCCACTGTTTTGAGTCCTGGTCACTTTCATTTAGGTCGAATTCCCACATGGCCAAGGTGGCTCGGATGGCTGAGTGGTCCTCATCTCTGCGAGGCACAGTGAAACATCACTTTACCCACATCTCTGGTCACCAAATGTCCAAGTTTGGGGGGTAGAATGGGAAACTCTAGCCATCAAGACTGGTGTTGGAGATGCCAAAATATCCCCTTATGTCCCAAACCGCACCTTAGCAAGCTCAATACTGAGCAACATTCAAAAACTCTTCTTCTTGATACATACACATAATGTATATTACACATTAGCAGGTGAATGCATTTTTTTATTTATTGGTGCATTTTAATCATACATCTTTATGAGTTTAGGGTAGTAGAGGCATACATGCACACATCACTCATTTGAATGCATTTTTAAAAAACAACTGAAGAACCAGGTGTGATGGCATATGTCTAATTCCAGCCCTTGGGAGGCTAAGACAGGAGGATCACAGGTTCAAGGACAGCCTCAGTAATGTAGTGAGACTCTCAGCAACCTAGCGAGACTCCATTTAAAAAAAAAAAACTTAAAAAAGGGCTTGGAATGTAGCTCAGAGGTAGAATGCCCTTGGGTTCAATCCCCAGTACTGTCTCCCCCAAACTGAAGATGTGAAGTATTATTTCAAATAACTCTTCATAGCTTCCCACCACAATTTATTTCCTTATTCGTTTAGTTGGACAGTTTTTCTTTAATACCCCTGATGCAATTTTATGTTCATTCTTTCTTATCTAGAACTCGTTAGTATAACCGAAGGTGATTCGGGTTGTGGATAAATCATTTTAATTTGCATAACGAGCCCCAGTGTCTCTCTAGCATGAACAGAGAACTAAGGAAAAATATGACGGCTTCAAGAGAGCCAAAAAAAATTGTTGTATTTTGGAGGGTGAGGAAATCTTTTAGAAGTCTTCTAATCAAAGCTTGAGGACCATACAAAGTAGCCGAAAAGACCGTGTTTTAGGAATTGCACAAAAATTCACTCCAGGAGGGACAAGATGCCACCTGTGTAGTGACAGCAGGTCTTCCTTTTACATGTGGTTTGTTTGTCTATTTATTTGTTTATTTATTTATTTATTTTTGTGGTGCTGGCGATTGAACTCAGGGGCAGTCTATCTTTGGGCTACACCCCCCAGATTGGTTTTATTTCTTATTTGGAAGAAGGGTCTCGTTAAGATACTGAGAGCCTCACTAAGTTGCTGAGGCTGGCCTCAAACCCGTGATCCTCCAGTCTCAGCCTCCCAAGTATGAGGATTACAGGCGTGCACCACCATGCCTGGCTTACATGTGGTCTTCAAGAAGCCAACAATACTTTCTGATCCAGCGCTAAAAGAGCTGATTCTGAATCAGGATCAGAAAGCTGTTCTGAATCCAAGGACCTAAGCCTAAAGAAGAGGACATTTCTGATTAGGACACTGCTGCAGGAATGTGGAGCTCAGATGAACCAGCTGTAATAATATATGTTTTGTTCTTTCTCCCCCCTTTCTAACACAGAATGATCATAGTGTTCTGTATAAATTATACTCATTGTCCCATATGAACTTCACACAATCCTATGGAGTTGAGGTTATCATCTCTCTTTGCAGATTAGGAAATGAAGGCATACAAATGTTTAGTAATAAATCCAGGCAATACAACTAGTGAGTAGTAGAGCCAAAATTATAACTCAAAGAACCAAATTCTAGCGCATGGATTTCTAACTAGTATATCACACACTATATTTAACACCTACCATCTTGGTTGCTCATGGAACTCTTCACAGATAATGTGGACCACTAAGGACATACTCCTCAGATGCTGGACCACAAACCAATACGGCACCATGGCAAAACAAGTCTTGAATGATAATAGCAACAAACTATATAAGGATATATCATAGGTAGGCCACTCCATCGAAGGACAGTGGAGCATGCTTGTGGAAGAGACAGGAGATCTTTTATCCAGAAATGACTTAACCATTCCTTAGGAGATGTAGAAAAACTACTCCAGCGCATAGGAATTTTTTTTCTGTCTTTTGATTTTTTTGTCACCTAATAGATTATAATCAGATTACTTTCAAGTGAAGTCTGATAGAACTACTAAGGGTCTATTTCCAAGCTTCTAACTGTTTTCGTCAAGAAGAATACGAAATACTCATGCTTGAGGTAATTTAGGATTTTCTCCCTCTGATTCATCTGCAGCAAATGTTACATTAAAGGGTGATGGATTTGATGGCTAACTTTATGTGTTGACTTAACTGGGCCATAAGCTGCCCAGATATTTGCTTGAACATGATTTCTAGGTGTGTCTGTGAGGACATTTCTTGATGAGATTGGTATTTGAAATGATTGAGTAAAGCAAATTTTGTCCTCCCCACCTTGGTTAGGTATCATTCAACCTATTGAAGATCTAAATAGAACAAAGAACAAAAAGGCAGAGGATGGTCGAATTCTCCCTGCACCTGAGTGCATGAGCTGAGACATTAATCTTCTGTCCATAGACTGGGACTTACGCCATGGGCACCACTGATTCCCAGACCATGGGAGTTGGACTAGAATTTGTATCAACCCAGGAAATCCTGGGTTACAGACAACAGATCATGGAACTTCTTAGCCACTATAATCACTTAGGCCAATTCTTTGTAGTAAATATCATTTGCTCTATCTTCCACTATCTTCTTTCCATATATTGTCCTACCCTGGAAAAATAGGCCAAGGACTCTGTGTCATACAAGAGAAGGAATGAAGCCACTTTGATAATGACTGAAGTTGGAATTTTTTTTATCTAGGTGGGTAGAGTCTCATAGTAGATTAAATTTGGTGGAAAAAAAAAAGAAAAGGGATATTCTGTTCTTTCAATTTTTGTATCATGGAATTACCTTTATAATTATTATAGTGCCATTTCCATAATGTCTATGGTTTTAAAAAGACCTAGCCTATTAAAACATCTTAACATCGAGTACTTATTCTCTTTTATGGTTGTAAGATTTTCTATCCCCGCCCTAAAACGCAATGAATAAAGGGTTCATTTGAAAAGAATAAGAATGAGGTAAGAAACGGAGTCATGAGCAGTTCAGGTAAGTTTTCAGTCAATAGGAATGAAGGCTTCACCTACTAGGTATTAAGGCAGGAAGAAATGTAGCAAAGAAGAGAAAAATAATAGTATGTACCTTACTATCTGCCTGGTATTTTGCTACGTGTAAAGGGATATAGACATTATGACCTTTATATTTGTAGATGTAGAAAGTAGATAGGGCTTTAAAATTTCATCTATTGTAATTTTCCATTTTCTGCAGTTTTGCTTTCCATGTTTTCATTTATCCATATTCAAGAAGAAGAAGAAGGAAGGTGGGTATAGCACTAAAAGATTCTGAGAGAGACAAGAGAGAAAGAGAGAGAGAGAATATTCAGATAACTTTTATTGCATATGTTGTTATAATTGTTTTTACCAGTAATTGCTTTAAATCTTTTACTATGCCTCATTTATAAATTAAACTTTCCATAGGTGTGCATGTATAGGAAATATGTACATATGTATATATACACACATATGTATTATCTATGTATTTATCTATCATCTATATATCTATCTATCTGCCTATCTATCATCTATATATCTATTTCAGGACTATCTGCAGTTTCAAACATCCATTGAGGGTCTTGGAACATATCTCCCACAGATAAGGGGAACTACTCTGTATTGCTATTTAATATCTTACTGTGCCTGATTTATAAATTAAACTTTATCATACGAATGTGCATATTAGAAAAATAGTTCTGTATGAGGTTCCATACTGTTTAGGGTTTCAGGCATCCGCTGGGGGTCTTGGAATGCATCCCCCATGGATACAGGATGACTACTTATCTTCATACAGCTCCTGAGCAGCAGGGTTGCAGCTGGTGACAGTACATTTTCCTACAAACTATTGTTCCTCCTGCTATACATAGTTGTCTCTTTAAAGTGCCTGGTGCTCCCTAGGGGGAAAAATACGAGGCAATTCTGAGATACTTAAAGCGAGTTTATTGAAATTTTATGTCACCTGCCTTTTAGCAGGGAAATTCTAATTTGAAAAGGACTGAAGGAATCTTTCTACACTTATACATTTTTAGCTGTGAGACTAAAATTTTAGGGACAAGAGACATGAGTGATTGGAACAAGAGAGCATCCTAAAAAGTCTCTGTAGTACCGAGTGTCCCGAGACCAGGGGCAAGTAGTCTTGGGAAGGGTCCTGTTAAGGTTTCTAATTCTCTGCTCCCTCATCCCACATGTTGGTGCTGTGTACTTGTGTGGCTGTGGCAAGGCCCCTCCTTTCTTTGATTTGGTGATAGAAAAGGCTTTAATTTGTCGAGGCAAGGGCAAATTATAAGAAGACAATCCAGCTGTTGTAAATTACACATCTTCCTTTTATGGCTGTGTCTCACTCCCATTCTTACTGTGGGAATGGGAAGTCCTTTTATCTATCTCAACCAAGAATGTATTTTGTTTGCCCTGAAAATATCTGCCCAATCAACCATCATGCATGCCCTTCCTTGAAAAGGAATGTAACTCACATCAAACTGAAGCTGGGCCTCTCCCCTGTGCATTAGGAAGCACAGGCCAGACTTGTTTTTCCTTCTTCTTTTTCTTCTATTTTTGGTAATATTTCACACATTAAGAAAAAGCAGAACGAATGTACATTTGAAAAAATGCTGGGGAAATAATTATAGTAGTTCTTGAAATACCCAGAGAGGCTGGGTGAAAATTCAGAATGCTTATGTATGAAGAAGCAGGGAGGCATTGCTAATTTTGGATGAAAAAGTCTCTTTTTCTTGGCCCACCCCAGCCTACCCCCCAACCTCAGTAAGCAATATTTCTAGCAAGCAAGTCAAATACAAGCAATACATAAGAAGAGGAAATAAATAAAATGAGATGAGATGGGTAGTTTTGACTTTGCAGGGCAGCAATATCCCTATTCTAAATTTCCAAATATTTTATGCTGCAGAGCAAGAAGAATTTGTACTTCCACGAACAGAGAAGAATGATTTGGAAGCACAGACATGAATGTCATCCAGAAAGTTCTATATCCTCTGTTTTCTTAAGTACATGTTCTTTCTCAAAATCATTAAGAAGCTAAAGAATATTTCTTGGCACAAAATATGTTCCTTTATTTGAACCATGTCCATCTTCTTCTTCTTCTCTCTCTGTCTCTATATCCTCAAAAAAAAAAAAACTGTACCTTTTTGGAATACTGAAATACTTAGTAATTTTCAGGTCCCAACTTAGCAATAGTCATTTGATTTCCTTCCAATTCATTTCCCAATGCCTTCCATTCCCCTTTCCATCATAAAAGGTATCAACTTCAGTGTTTATTATATAAGTAAGTTTCAGCTTGTGTGTGGGGGTGGGTATCTTCTTCAAAATATATGGTTGTTTTCTTTGTGTGTATGTGTATGCAGCTTTAATTTACATAAGTAATTAACATTGTCCTGCACAACTCACTCTTCATTTCCAATCCTTTTCAGACAGTTTTTCAACTAGTTCTTTTTTTTAATTGGTGCATTGTAATCATACATCTTGATGAAGTTCAGGGTGATAGAGGCCTACATATACACAGCACGCATTGCGGCACTGGGGATTGAACCCAGGAATCTTCTACCTCTGATCTACACTCCCAGCCTTTTTAATTATATTTTTATTTTGAAACAGGATCTCACCAAGTTGCTGAGGGGCTTGTTAAGTTGCTGAGATTAGTCTTGAACCTGTGATCCTCCTGCTCATCCTCGAAAGTACTGGGATTACAGTCATGCGCCACCATGCCCAGCTCAACATCATGCTTTGAAGACATTCTATACATGAGTATGCTGGATCCCTCTGAAAGAAAGCCTGAAATAAAGACTTCTCTGCGGATCTTTTATTTGGGAATGATCCCAGGGTGCTAGTACCAGGAGAATAGGATGAACAGAGAAAGAAAGAAAGCTGAAACCTAATTATATACAGCGTTATCTCCACTCTTACCTATGATGGGCCCCTGATCCCTATAGACCTTCTTGAGAGTTGTACGAAAGGCATCTTAGAATTTCCTGCCAAGGGACCAAAGTGGGGAGCATTTGTTTATCCTCTGGCTCTGTCCTCCTTGGTCAACTGGGATTCTCTAGGTACTAATCTCCCATAATTCCTGGTTGCACCTGCATTGTGCTGAGAGGATTTCTGCAGGCATCCAATACCATGTGTTCAGAGAAGGAAACAATGGTTTGTTGTATGGGTCAAGGTCATGAACTATCAGGTTGCACGTGGACAAAGCTCTCTGAGGTATGTGTAAAAATGGTTGCCATAGCAGTCGCTGGAGGTCTTCTTGGTGGGCCAGCCAAGTAGGGAGGAATCTCCAAGAGATATTTGATATATTAGGCTTGTGATAGTACTCTAATGCTATCTGGGCCACTTTATATTTCATTGTTTACAAGCACTACATTTTGCTTATAGAGTTTCTTATGTTCTAACTAACTTTTGAAACCATAACTGAATGAATATCCTCACACAGAAATGCTTCTACACATAGGCAGAGGAGTGAACCCAGGCTTAAGGCAGTGCCGTACTTTAGAATACCATCTTTGAAAATTACCAAGTCCTACTGTAGTGCCAGGGACTGCCCAGGCCAGCAGTGGTATCAAGGTTGGCTCCTTGAGCATGAACCACAACCTACATGAATCCCAATTCTCATTTTTCCCTTTTGGGGTTCTTTCTCATTCTCTACCTTTCATACATGGTTGACCAGTTGCCGTAGGAAGCTCCAGGCCTTAACTCATACCTCTGGGTCTTCCCAGGTATGATGGGTCCAGATGCCATGAGATTGGGTAACCAGGTGTTAATACATTAGTTTGGGCAGACTCTTTTGGGAGATAGAGGATGGCACCCATTCTTTACATTGTGTGCCATACTTGGTTATCCCTGTCTCTATTGCTGGCACCCAGAGTGGTCATTCCATCGTCTCTATAGAGTCTGCATGTTAGGCAATGCTCCACGATTGGCCATGACAATCTCTGGCAAGGGCATGAGAGACCTAAACTGTTGGTCCAGAATTATAATGAGCCTTTCCTATTTATATTTTCTCTTGCCCATAATCAATATGATAACACCATTCTCGCACTACTTGGTCTTAAGCAGTGACAGATGAAGGATGGAAATTCTTTAAGAAAACAGAACTGGCCTATGAGCCCCTGGCTTCTTTCTACTAGAGGAAGTCAGGGGTAGAGCCAATATAGAAAGAAATCATGTCCTAGGAATACATTGATTATGGTACAAAAAGTTCAGAAGATATGAGATTGTATGATATATCATACTACATGTGTTAACTTTAACGTAAAAAAGAAAAAAAATCATCATTAATATTGCCTGGAATGATCTGAGTAAAACTTGAATTTGGGATCATTGTTAACATAATACAGTAAAAACCTTTGAGATCGCCATTGGATGCCAAAATTCATGGACAGAAGGATGAAGAATGGGTGGTATAATGTCCTGAAAGTAATAAGCATTAAATAATTGACGTGATATGACTCCAGAGGCAAGAAGATCTACATTGCGTTAATAAAAATAGGGTCCAAAATGTCATGGAGTTATGAGTAATAAGAGTCTGTTCCTTTTTCTCATGGAAGAAGACTTGTAATTGACCAGAAATGGCATGTTTGACAATGAACATGAAGAGATACTCACTGGATCTGAACAAGAAGAGACGGTATGTAGATACTACGAAGATAGTTCAAATGTATTAATTAGATAATAAGCAGGCATGTCGGTACCTCTTTTCTTTTCTTTTTTTTTTTTTCTGGTGGTACTGGAGATTGAATCCAGAGGCATTCTACCTCTGAGCTACATCCCTAGCCCTATTTTTTGTTCTTTATTTTGAAACAGGGTCTCACTCAGTTGCGGAGGGCCTCACTAAGTAGCTGAGGCTGGCTGTGAACCCGGATCCTCCTGTCTCAGCCTCCCAAGTAATGGGTTTACAAGTGTGCACCATGAAGCCCAGCTTTAGTACCTCTTTTCTACCAATTATCTCCAATCATTGTCCCTAAGCCACTAGACTCATGTAGGCTCCTGAATTTGATCAGGTTGTATACATGGATCAGTTCTGTCAAAAATATTTTTTGAATCCTATATACCCTGAGAGCAGTTTTGTTCATACATAACTCTTTATGAAATTGTGGGAGATTCTGTCTGGTACCTACTCAAGGAGAAGGATTGCTAAATTGTAGCATATGCATAAACATATTTCAGCTCCTTAAGTACCACCAGATGGCTTTCCAGAAATTTGCATCATTCTTCTTCCAACAACATTGATTATGGTTCTAGTTTCCACACACACACACTCGTCATTACTTATTATCTGATTGTCTAATTTTCATTAGTCTGGTTGGATTAAAGTGATAATTGTTTTAACTTGCATTTTGTTAATCACTACTATGTTAGAACATCACTTTAATATTTCTTGGCCATTCAATTTCTACTTATGTAAATCATCTCATCACAGCCTATTTCTGTGGTTAGTTTACCTTTTTGTTGACATAAAAATTTTTGTAGAGTGTGTATATGAATCCCCTTTTCACTACAGATATTAGAAATATTTTCCAACAATGGATCACCTATTTGGTATCCTTTATTGAATAGAAATCTTTCATTTAGATGCAGCAAAATTCATTGGTTGATTTCTTATAGTCTGTCTCCAGAATTTGTGTTTTTAATGAGTACATTATGTACCCTAATTGTATTCATTTTCAGATAAATAGTCATTGCTATTTCCACTACAGCTATCAAACTATGTGGACAAACAGAAACAAAAATACTGAAGTGCACATTCTAATCATGGTAACTCTTCTTAGATATTTTTAACATTTGAATTCTGTTAACCACAAACCACCAGAAGACTGTCAAAACTAAATGACACTTAAGCCTGTTCTGCCCCAATGTCTTGGGCTTCCTGTTAGGACACAATTCTTTGTGGGTCCTTCAGGTTTCTGAATAAGCAAAGGCCTTAGCTCTATCTTTTCCAGAATTTTTGGATAATGAAAAATCTTGGAAGATGGAAATAGTCTATTCTATAGAAAAAATAGCAAGCATGCTTGTTTTGTGCCTATTAAAAATATTTGTGAAACCATCAATATGACTCTACAATCACCTGGTCCTCTTCTCATTGTCCTATGAATGCAATTTGAGACATAATCATGGTTCCCATTTTTGCCTAAAAGTATTTGGTCTTCTGTTAGCATTCATGAATCTTGGGCAGGGTAACATGTTAACATGTATGTAGGATAAAATCTCACATACTTTGTAGTTTTTCACTTTTCTTTACACTTTTTATCTGTTTATCATCTCATAATTGTTTGTATTTCTGCTCTCATGATCCCACTCTTTGCCTTAAAACCTTTCTTTGGATTTTCTTAGATTTGTATTCTTAAATAATTACTTTCCCTTGAGCTTTCTCTTATCTCCATGACTTTTGCTCTTTTAAGTGTCTATGAAGATCCTCTTCCACCAAATCTTTAAATGATTGGGCTTCCAAGGGCTAGGTAGTAAACCCTCTTTTGTTCTTATCCTACATCCTCCCTGTGGGAAGTGGCCTCATACACACTATTGTAGTTACCTCCATAATTCACAATCTTAACAACTCTATACCCCCAAGCCTCCTTTTTGGCCTCCACTTCCAAGTAGCTTACTGGCTACTTAACATTTTCATCTGGGTGTCTCACAGGAACATATTTAAAACAGAACTAATAGCATATCTAAATAGACTAAGCATATTTAAAACAGAACTAATGGCCATCCCCTTCCAAACCTACTTCTGTGGCTTCCTGCCTTGGTAATCAACATCATCTACCTAGTGATTCAAGCCAGAGATTGGTATACCCATATTTAATTAATCACAAAGTCCTGTTGATTCTGTCTCACAAATCTTTTGAAGCAGTATGATTTTCTGTATTTTCATGTTCCCATCCTATTCTAAGAAGCCATCCCCTCTCTCCCATATTATTATAGTAGTTTATTAAGTGATCTTTCTGCTTCTACTCCTGCTCCCTGCCAAAGCATTTTCTATTCTAGCCAGCATGACCTGTCAAAAATGAAAAATCTATCCATTTAATCTCCCTATCTAAAATCATTCAATGGCCTCCTTCCATATCATTTATAATAAGGTCCCGTGGCTTCAACGAGGCCTGTAGGACCATGCATTTTTCTGAGCTAACCTCATCTCATGTTGCTTTTTCTCTCCCCTCCTGTATCCATATTCTCAAATACAATGCACTTTTTCCCTTTGTGTGTCTGTGTGTGTAGGGGGGGTGGGGTATTGGGGATTGAATTCAGGGGCATTCTACCTCTGAGCTACACCCCCAGTTCTATTTTATTTTTTACTTTCAAATAGTCTCACTAAGTTGCGGAGGACCTTGCTAGGTTGCTGAGGCTGGCTGCGAACCTGCAATCCTCCTGTCTCAGCCTCCCAAGTACTAGGATTACAGCCACCCCGCCTGGCTGCTTCTTCCCTTCTTAGAATCTAGGCAAATGCTCTTGGTTCTACATTGAATACTTTTCTCCCTGTGATAGATTAGGTTTTATATGTAAGTTTGTTTTTTATTGTTTGTTTTCACCATTTGTTTGTTTCTTTTTTCTTTTTACTTAATTTTTGAAGCAGTTTTCTCCTCCCCTTGAAACTGTGCTGGCCCATGTAACCGCTTTAAGCAATCTCAGGTAGTTCTGAGTCCAGACCTTAAGAAAACCCCCTGGTAGCTTTTTCATTTTGGGGTTTTGGGAGTCTTAAGCTGTCATCTATGAAGTTTGGCTACCTTCCTAGAGATACTATGTGGAAAAGGCCAGATGAAGAGTCAAGAATCTAAAACTATGTAGAGAGAGAAAATCTTAGCCATTTCAGTGACCCCATCAACTTAAGGACATGCAAGTCAGATATTCCAGCCTTATTTAGGAACCCAGTGGCTATGGTATCAACCACCACCCTACATAACAGAAGGATGACCCCACAAAGGAAAACCCAAGCCGGGCGTGGTGGCGCACACTTGTAATCCCAGTACTTTGGGAGGCGGAGACCGGAGGATCCGGGTTCGCGGCCAGCCTCAGCTCTCTCTCACTCTCTCTGTCTCTCTGTCTCTGTCTCTCTCTCTCTCTCTATCTCTACCTAGTGAGGCCCTCTGCAACTTCGTGAGACCCGGTTTCAAAATAAAGTATAAGAAAAAATAGGGCCGGGGGTGTAGCACAGAGGTAGAATGTCCCTGGGTTCAATCCCCGGTACCGCAAAAAAAAAAAAAAAAAAAGGAAAGACCAATCATGGAAGATAATACAGTGGTTGTTTTGATAAACCACTTAAGTTTTGGTGTGATTTGTTTGGCAGTCATAGAATTGGCTTGTCAGAAGCAAGAAACACTATGGAAATAGTTGAGGAACTTTGTAAATCCCCGGATGGTGATTTCGGCAAGAAGATATCCAGTAGGTAAAGAAAATCCATATCTAGAGCAAGTGGCTATCCTAGCAAGGGTAAAGGATTGCCCTTTTCTTGATGGAAGCAGGGAAAAATAATCATTGTGTCCTAGGAGACTGGCTAGTGACCCTGTGATTGGTACTATTATTGGAGGTTCAGTTCTTCTTGCTGTTGGCCAGTTAGATACTCAAAAGTGGCTCTGTCCAAGTCAGATTATTTTGCTTGGTTTATCCACCAAGACCATTTAGTTCATGAGCCCACTGGGCAAGGATAGGGGAGGCTGGTAACAGTCTGGCTCTCAAGAAGTATTTGACTGGTGTGGTGTTGCATGCCTGTAAACCTAGGAGGCAGAGACAAGAGGATTGCAGGTTCGAGGCCAGCCTCAACAACTTAGCGAGGCTCTCAGCAACTTAGAGAGATCCTGTTTCAAAATAAATATAAATAGGGCTGGGGGTATAGCTCCAAGGTAGAATACTCCTGGGTTAAACCCCCAGTACCAAAAGAAAAAAAAGCAATTCACTTGCTGCTACAAAACAGGGCCAGGGAGGTATATGTTTGGAATTCAGAAAATTGTCTGGAGTGCTTAAATTATTTCAAACCCATATGGTTTCAGGATATGTGGAAATATACTAGTCCCCTTGTCTCTGTTAATAGTCTATTTAAACAAAAACAAGATTAAGTTATGTTTCCATTAAGAATAATGCATACAATTAGACTCTAAAGAACTAATGTCTCAAGAGAACCTCTGTTTTTGCGAAGAGAATTAGACTTGGAAATTGAGTCCCAGACCAACTACTTAGTGGCTGCGTGGAGTATAATTCATGGGGTTGATTAATTTTCAGTGGTTAAAGGAAAAAGTAGATAGAGCACTAAATGGTAAGGAACTGGCGTATTATTAAAAAATGAAAAGACACCTGAACCATCACAAAACTGCCTAGCAGGAAAAAAAAATAAGATAAACAACGCAAATGGACCAAAAATCAAGCCCAGTTTGGACAGGGCATCTTGCTGACAAAATGTTTGCAGGATTTAGGGAAGTTACTGTAATGGACATTCTTTTTCTCCGTGATTTTTCCCCATTTTTATCAACCCTCTTGGATGAATATTATGGAATAACTGGGGTACAAGTAGTGTAATTATGAGGATGGGACCTCAGCAACTATGATCTGATTTCAAGGAGAGAGGTCACTGGACCTGGGTCATATCTTGATCTTCCTACACTCTTTTTCTTGCAAGTTTGGAAGATAAACTTGTTGAGATACCTGTAAACAATCTCAATTTCAATCTTCCATTCATAATTCCAAGAAGGTATTACTTCTTACCTAAGTAAGAAGATCCTGGAGTTAAAACAATGAACAACTTAACTCCCTCCGTTTGACTTTCCTCTCATGGAATGCTATCACCATTTTAGTGAAATTGGGGAAGACTGAATGAGATAATAATATCATTAGATAATATATGATGATGTAATGGCGTCTACCACATTATCCAAGTGTTTTTAAACAGGTATTGAAGAGAGCAATTGAAAACAAGTATTGCCACTATCACTATGAACTACATTATGATATGAGACTATAATGCACCAATAAAGTATAAAAAAGTAATAAAGACACTGAAAAGTTCAAATTCTGATTTCATTAAATTTACCAAACTAAGCCAGGCGTGGTGGCGCACGCTTGTAATCCCAGTATTTGGGAGGCTGAGACAGGAGGATCCAGGTTTTCGGCCAGCCTCAGCTACTTAGTGAGGTCCTCTGCAACTTAGTGAGACCCTGTTTCAAAATAAAGAATAAAAAATAGGACTGGGGGGTGTAACCCTGAGGTAGAATGCCCGTGGGTTCAATTCCCAGTGCCTTAAAAGAAAATTACCAAACTAATGATTACAAATACAGTAGACTGTGATTCATCAGCTTGAAAAATAATAATCATAGGCCTGGTAGAGAAGAACTTGTGAGTTTAGTGAGGTCTTTCTTAGACAAGAGTATCGGTTGAGTCAATGCATCTGCTGTGAAACGCAAGAAATAAATACCCTGAGAACATAGCAGTTTAGAAGTAGAAGTTAAATTGCTCAGATTTTTCTAAAGCTTCAACATCTAATTTAAATAAAACAAACATTTAACCTCCATATCAGACATTTAAGCCAGCCCTAATGAATAAGTTAATTTCCTAATTTGTTTTGGACATCATTAAAGTGTTCAGCTATAATCTGGTATACATACATTGGGGATGCCTGGCTATAGAGAACACTTAGCTGTTAAATAAATAAGAGAGTCAACTCATATTCTAAATTCAGGCTTTTAGAATTCTTTCCTTTTTATTTTCAGAGTTTTGCCTGGGCAGGAAATGCTCTTATCCCCTTTCATATGGAAATTATTTCCACAATATGCACCATCAATATTCATCAAGTATCACACCAATTAAACAAACCGTGAATAATCTGGAACAAAAATTTAATGCATGAAAACTCACAAACATCTAGGTGGCTGTTAATAAGGCTATGTTTGAGGTAATCACACACAAATTTAATTTTAAATATGCTTCCCTTAAGGAAGGAGTATCAATGTTAATTTAAGAATTTAATTTGTATGGTGTTCTAATAAAATGTCTTTCAAGAAATCTTTGTAAAAACATTATGCAGTAACTTTGCTTGCTAACCAAACATTTAATTTTCTTTTACTGGATTGAAATGGAGTATCCCTTTCATATTTTTATAACTTGATCTTCATATAACTTCTTGCAGCTAATATAATCCTATAGTATCTTAGTACAAGAGTAGTAATAACAATTCTTTGAATATGTAATTCATAAGACAATTAATTTTGAAGTTAGCACTAAAATGACCCTTTTTTCAGCATTCAGCATTATTAAAGTTTAATCTAGGTACTTTAAGGTTGACCATTTTTCTTTTTTTTTGTGGTAGTGGAGATTTAACCCAGGGGCATTCTACCTCCAAGCTATATCCCACCCCTATTTTATTATCTTTATTTTGAAACAA
This sequence comes from Glis glis, assembly GCA_004027185.1. Taxonomy (NCBI): domain Eukaryota; kingdom Metazoa; phylum Chordata; class Mammalia; order Rodentia; family Gliridae; genus Glis; species Glis glis. The sequence continues at coordinate 45,467 of PVJS01004703.1, forward strand.
GGTCTCCCTAGGTTGATGAGAGTCTCACTACTAGTTGAGGCTGTCCTCGAACCTGTGATCCTCTTGTCTCAGCCTCCCAAGTAATGGGATTACAGGTGTGTGCCACCATGCCTGGCTGAGGTTGACCATTTTTCTAAGTGAGGTTATATGTGATTTAAAAATTTATAGACATTTCATTTGGCTTTCCAAGCCTAGCATTTTAATCTTATAACTCTTCTTTTGTGGTGTTAGGGATCAAACACAGGGCCTTGCACACGCTAGGTAAGATCTATCCCTAAGTCATAACCCCAGACCTTAAACTGATCAATTCATATATAAATTATGAATACATAAAATGCATATATATATATGTGTGTGTGTGTGTGTGTGTGTGTGTGTTTTCAGTATTCTCCAAACTTTAAACTTGATTTAGGAAAAAGTGATACTTCTCTGTCAGAGTAGCAAAGCTGTGGCTAGATTATATTTCCCTATACTAAGTCCCCCCCCTTGGTAAAAGAATAAAGTAAAGGCAATAAAAGTTGAGGAGAAGAAATTATAAAGATATAAGCTAAAATTAATTACATGAAAAATAAAGATATGATAGAAAGGATCAACAAGAAGAAAAGCTGATTCTTGCAAAGACTAATAAAGTAGATAAATCTCTGGCATGACAAATGAAGGATCAAAAGACAGTACAGATAAAGGATATGAGAAATGGAAAGCAGGATTAATTATGACTAGAGAAGTTTTAAATGTTACAGGAGAAAAAATTTTTAAAAAAAGACCGCATGGCAATACATTTGGAAACTGTAAAAAACGGTCATTTTCAAACCAAATGACCAAAGTATTTACCAAAGTATTCTGAAAAAGAAACAGGAAATCTTGAAGAGGTAAATTATGATTAAAGAGGCTCAATTTATAGTTTAAAATTACCCCTCCCCTCAACCAAAAATTAGTAAAACACATTCCAGACCCATATGACCTTTTAGGCATTTTCTACCAAACATTGAAGGAAGATATTATTCTAATATTTCATAAACTCCCTAGCATAGACAAACCAAACCAAAACAACAAAAAACACCTTACAATTTCATTCTATTTTATGAAGCTAATATAAAATTTGTATGCATATCCATGTTTATAGCAGCCCAGTTCACAATAGGCAAATTATGGAACCAACCTGGGTGTCTATCAATAGGTGAATGGATTGCAAAATGATGGGATATATACACAATGGAATTCTACTCAGCAATAAAGAAGAACAAAATGACCTGGAGAACAAACATTAAGTGAAATTAACCAGTCACAGAAAAGGAAGGGTCATATGTTTTCTCTCATTTGTGGAAACTAGGGAGTAACTGAGATACCAGAGGGACTTTAGATGATGGAGGAGAAACTCCACTGGAGCCAGGGAAGTGGTCTAGGGGAAGGTAGGGAGTGGAGGGAGAGAGAATTAATGAAGGAATCACTCCCATTGACATTATGTACATCTGTGAGAATATCAATGCCAATCTCAATATCCTGTATGGGGAGGGGGAAGGAGAAGGCAGCTGGAGGAAAGCTCGCCAAGTGCTCTGTGCATGTGTGTCACTATCACTATCAACTGCGTTATGATGAGAGACTATAATGCACCAATAAATGTATTAAAAATGTGAGTTAGCAAAATCAGGCAAAGTATGAAAATTGAAAATTATATCCCAGTAATACTTGTGAACATAGAAGAAAAAACCCCAAGTAAGTATATATTAGTAAACCAAGTCCAGCAATTCTATTTGGAAATACAGCATTCTTTTTGCATCTTAGACTTTCCATCTGAAATTCTACTCTTTGTGCTGGAAATATTTCCTTTATGAAGTTGAAGTTCTGCTATAGTAGATAGCTATTTTTGTTTGAAATTACCTTGGTCTCATCTGCATAATTAGAAGATACTTCTGATGGATGCAGAAATCAAAGTTAACAGATATTTTTTTTTTAATCCATTGGAGATACCGTTCAATTGTCACTGTTGTTGTGCTGTAGTTACTTGTCAGTCTGATCTTTCTTCTTTGCAACTCAGTCGTTATATTTTTGTGATTGGTTAACATCGATCTGTGGTTATTCTGCAGCTCAGCTGGCATGTGGTCAGATACAAATATTTAGATTTTTTCCTATCTTTTTTTATTTTTTGTTCTTTTACTTTTTAAAGTCATGACTGTTTTATTTTTATTTTATTATTTTGGATTCCAGGATTTGAAGATTAGTGAATATCAACAATTCCAGGTAAATTCTTTGCAATTACATTCTAAATATTGTTTTGTCCTTATTTCCCCTTAAATTTCCTTCTGAAATACTTATTAGATATTCATTAAATTTTCTATCCTGACTTACTTCTCTTTGTCTTATTTTTCTATATCTTTGTTTTTGTAGACCTATTCAGGTATATTCTTTTTGGGTTATAACCTTCAGTTTACTAATTCTATTGACATATGTATTTATTTGCTATTTAATCCAGTCATGGAGATTATGAAACATTAATGCTGGAAAGTTTCATTTTTTTTTCAAATAGTCTCACCTCTTTTATAGATTCTATTTTTTTTTTTTTTTTTTGCAGTACCAGGGATTGAATGCCGGGGCATTCTACCTCCAAGTTACACCCCTGGCCCTATTTTTATCCTTTATTGAAACCGGGTCTCATGAAGTTGCAGAGGGCCTCACTAAGTAGCTGAGGCTGACCGCGAACCTGGATCCTCGGGTCTCTGCCTCCCAAGTACTGGGATTACAAGCGTGCGCCACCACGCCCGGCCTATAGATTCTAATTTTAAAAACCATATTTCAAGTCCCTCTTCTATGTCCATAACTATATAAATGTAGTTTTTCAAGATGTTCTGTCTCTTGACGGGGTGTGAGAGTCTCTGAGTTTCCTCTATGCCTCTCTAGTTTTCTTTTATATGTTATGTTTACTTTATAGGAAACGTGTTACATTATGGGAAAATACTTTATTTGATATGCAAGTTCATTCATTAATTGGTTTTATTAATGTTCCTTTTCAGCAATTCAAATCAAGTGAGATTTTTATTTTGAAAACATGTTTAAATTCTCAGATTATGGGCCTGGCTCAGAAGGATATTAGCTAAACTCATTTTGTAATATTCAGTTTGCAGTAAAAGCACTGTTATGGTTTTCTTGAGTGCCAATCATTATGTCTCCCCCCACCCCTCTCTCTCTCTCTTTGGTAGTACTAGGGATTGAACCCAGGGGCATTTTACCTCCGACCTATACCCTCAGCCCTATTTTATTTTTATTTTGAAATAGGGTCTCACTAAGCTGCAGAGAGCCTCACTAAGTTGCTGAAGCTAGTCTCAAACCTGCACTCCTGGCCGGGTGTGGTGGCAAACACTCATAATCCCAGTACTTGGGAGGCTGAGACAGGAGGATCACAGGTTCCCGGTCAGCTTCAGCTACTTAGTGAGGCCCTCTGCAACTTAGTGAGACCCTGTTTCAAAAATAAAGAATAAAAAATAGGGCTGGGGGTGTAGCCTGGAGGTAGAATGCCCCTGGGTTCAATCCCCAGAAACCTGCGATCCTCCTGTCTCAGCCTCCAAAGTACTGGGATTACAGGTGTGCACCACCATGCCTGGCTCATAATATCTTTTTTAAAAGTCCTGCTGGGTATCAAATCCAGGGCCTTCTGCATGCTAGACAAGTGTTCTTGTACTGTGCTACACCCCAGCCCTACTATTTTAAAAATATGGCTACACTGTGGTTTAAACCTTCCCTACCATTTGACACCTCATCTGTTTTACTACTACAAATAGCAACAGAGTGGACATACCTAGAAATACATAATTTTACACAGTCACAGTATTTCCATAGGAACTTGCTAGAAATGAAATTGCAATCTAACATCTTTTTAAATACCAAATTGTGACTGAATTACAGAGGCTGGTAGATATCAATCCCAGAGCTCAGGATAACGCTGTGAGCGGTGCTCGGGCTCCTCCAGAGAGAAACAGGAAGCTCCCTCTCAGGTGCCTCTGCTGTAGGCCTGTCTGCGATGCTGATTAGGAACAAAGGACTGAGCTCACCAGGCGAAGTCTTACTAAGCTTCACACTAGGAAGAAAAAGCGACACTTCTGCCAGCTGTTTCCAAAACAGCTTCTGTGCTATATATAAGGAAAGACTGAAAGGAGATGTCATCACTTCTATTTTTATGCCTGATTCTACTAAAGCTATCTTTGCATCTACAGCCAGTAAAACGAGTAACTATAATATATTTAACTATATCAATCTGTATCAATGTATATATGTACATATAGATGTGTGTGCATGTATATACTTATACATATGTAAATACATGTATATGTGTGTATATATGTGCATATATGCATAGACATATTATATGTCTATACATATGTACCTATACATAGACATATGTATAGACATATATATACATAGACATATCTATATACATATACATACCTGCATGCATATAAATATATATATACATATACGTATATAGAGATATAGAGAGATTAAACATTTGTATACACCCCAAGATTCATACTTTGAAATTGTAACACCCAATGTAATGGTATTTGCAGATGGGGCCTTTGGGAGGTAACCAGGGCTGGATGAAATTATGAAGACAAGACTCTGGTCTAATAGGAGTTAGTGCCCTTATAAGGAAAGATACCAGAGAGCTCATTCTCTCTCTCTCTCTCTGAACACCCAAGCACACAGCAGGAGGGCACCTACCTCCAAGCCAGGAAGAACACCCTCTTCAGAACCCACCACTCTGATACTCTGATCTTAGATTCCCAGCCTCTATAATCACGAGGGATAAATGTATGTTGTTTAAGTCTTCTAGTCTATGGTATTTTGTTATCCATCCTAAGTAGATTAATATAATAGGTACACACACAAATGTATACACTTTTTCATTGACCCCCAAGTGACAAGCTTTACTTATGTAACCTAATAAATTTTAATCCAAACATTTAACATTACAACTCAAAGATTCTCTCCTTCGAGTCTCAATCAAAGCTTTAGAAAAAGTGGTCTGTTTCTTCTGGATCCAGATCTTGACCCTTGGTTGAGCCAACATTTCTAGGTTGATACCAAATAATTTAGATTCCATGCTATTCTTCATGTTGGATCCTGTTTTCAGAAGGGGCCTGCGGTTAAAACTTTGTATGTCTTTTGCTCTCTTTTCTATTAGCATTATAAGAAGTTTCAGAATTTTAGTGACCTATCATTATATTTTCTATCCCTATCCATTGAAAATATTATCATTTGCTAAGAGATTTTTGGCTTATATGGAAAGTTTCCACACCTGCGGCCAGCCTTCTCCCACTATTTTCTGAAAGCTGGTTTTAGAAAACTGATAAGAATGGGATAAATAGGTCTGTAAATATAATTAAACCTCCAAACATTGTATTGTATAAATGTCACATTACATTAGGATTAAAAAAAAACTATATTTCATCAGGTTGATTTTCTGACATGAAATCCCACGTAGGGAAGAATAGTCCTTTCAAATGGAGCAGACGAAGTCAGGTGCAATGGTGCACACCAGTAATCCCAGAGGCTGAGACAGGAGGATCATAGGTTTGAGGCCTGACTCAGGAATTTAGTGAGACTCTCAGCAACCTAGGGAGACTCTGATTCAAAACCACAAAAATAAAAAGAAAGGGCTGGGGTATAGCTTGGAGGTAGAATACCTCTGGGTTCAATCGCCAAAAAAAAAAAAAAAAATGAGGCAGAAGATTAAGTATAGATTTTGGAACACAGGTGGACTCCTGTGTCTGGCCATGTGACTTTGAATAAGATACCTAATTTTCCTGACTTTAATTTTTGGTCTTACAGTCAAAATAATAATAATATCATTCCTGAGGGTAGCTAGGAAGAAAAATATACTTTATATGAAGGCCATAGTTTGGTTCCCAGCCCATAATTGTTCCTAAATGGCAAGAGCGTAGATGTCATTATGACTGGGATTGCGTATGTTACTATTTTTGTCCTTTCTTTCTTTACCATCAGCCCTTGCAAAATATAAACTAACCCTAATTACATTGCTCACTATATTGAGTGTCACTAATGACACAGTTTTTGGTCATACAGAAACGGGCTATTTTCTCAGTTCTTTAAAACCTGGCCACATGATTATAGAAAAACCGTTTCGCCTCCCTGCACCTCAGGTTTTTTGTTTTGTTTGCTTTTTGTTTTGTGGTACTGGGGATTGAACCCAGGGGGATTCTGCCTCCAAGCTGTACCTCCAACCCTGTTTCATTTTATTAAAATTTTGAGACAGGGTTTCCCTAAGTTTTTGAGGGACCTTGCTAAGTTGCTGAGACTGGCCTTGAACCTGTGAGCCTCCTGTTTCAGCCTCCCAAGTACTGGGATTACAGGCCTGTATCACCACGCCCGGTTCATTTTTTTTTTAATAATCAAAAGAAAACAATAATTCAGGCATGGTGGCACAGGCCTGTAATCCCAGTACTTGGGAGTCTGAGACAGGAGGCTCACACGTTCGAGGCCAGCCTCGGCAACTTAGCAAGACTCTCAGCAACCTAGTGAGTGAGATATTTTTCCAAAACAAAAGATAAAAAGGGCTGGGTGTGTACCTTGGAAGTAGAATGCTCTGGAATTAATCCCCAATACCAAAAAAACTAAAAAAAAAAAAAAAAGGAGAGAACAATACTGCCTTCTAAGTATTTCATTGGTGAAGATTAAGCACAATAATGTATGCTTTAAATGTATGTAAAACACCAAGAATAATGTCTTTGAAGTGGTTATAATACATTTTTGTTTCTATTAGTAATGCTTAATATCATTAATTTTATGATAACTAAGAAAAAGACACAAGAATTTCTGGGAAAACCCACCTAATACATTTAAAACGTCTAGTTTGCTACATACCTATTCATATCACAAGATTCTCTCTCCCATATCCAAACCCCAAATTATTTTCTTTGTTTGCTTTGTAAGGAAGAGATGTTACAGGGAAGAAATCAAGCAAAAGATGCAGGCAGAAGAGGCCGCTAAAATGCACTCCCCTCCACAGATTTAAAAGAGAGATACTAAATACCCCATTGTCCCCAAAGAAAAGAGGAGCAAACAGATAAAATCACAACATACGCCATGCAAAAACATCCCGAGGAGAAAAGGTAGTTATATAAAGCGCCGCAGAACAATGTAAGTGCTATAAATATACACATAATTCTATCATCTCCTGTTGCATTCCGCACCGCGCTCCCTCTCATATTGTGCACACGCATCTGTTCGAGACAAAGCCAGAGAGCATCTCTGAAATTACTTGCAGCTCTTAAAAAATACACTTTGGGCTGCAATTTTTAAAGTATTTAAATTTTATTTAAATGTGCTTTAAAGACAGTTTTACAGCCCTGGATTGGGAAGGAGATAACATGCTTCCCATAACCAAACCACTCTTAAACCAGTTAAGGACTTTCCTCCTGAATACTCATTAAACCCTGAAAATATGGAGCAAAAAAATTAAAATTCCAGGCTTATTTAAACCACACTTCATAAGGTATTCTAAAGGATAATGAAGGTCTGGCAGATGGCAGTGAAAAAAAAATAACTGGTTGGAGTTTGTATTTTTGATATATTTATTTTCAAGATCTTATTTCTAAAGACTGTATTTATGAATCTGTTGACAATATTTAATGACTTCATGTCTAATAGTAGATTCCATAAGTTTTGACTGAGCCATCATCTCCTACATCACAGGATCTTGAAAACAATATTCCCTTAGAGTTCAAGAGAATAAGCTAGTAATAATGCTTCTATATAGCAAGTCTGTTGCGGATATTTCTTTGTGCAATCCTACCTCAAAGGTTTGCATATTTTTTATTTTTTTATTTATCTATTTTTTTTTTTTTTTTGCGGTAGCAGGGATTGAACCCAGGGGCGTTCTACCTCCACGCTACACCCTGGCTCTATTTTTTATACTTTATTTTGAAACCGGGTCTCACAAAGTTGCAGAGGGCCTCACTAAGTAGAGAGAGAGAGAGAGACAGGGAGAGAGAGAGAGAGAGATGAGGCTGGCTGCGAACCTGGATCCTCCGGTCTCCGCCTCCCAAAGTACTGGGATTACAAGCGTGCGCCACCACACCCGGCATATTTTTTTTATTTTTAATACAGCAATTCTATAACTTTATTTATAAGTTTTTTCATTTTAATTTTATTGAAATATTTAAGGAAGAAAATTGGTTTTGGCTTTCAGCCAGAAACCCGGTTGAAAGAATAAAACCGTTTGGAGCTAGAGACGGCATGTTATATTTTCTTCAGTAATCTGTGCAAAAGTGGCATTGGTGAGAATCAGGAGTTATGAAGAATGGCCTCTTTAGTAAACTTGTTTAACTACCAAGAGACCTCTCTGCTGATTTGCTGATTTCAATAGACCAGGAGGGAATACATTAGAATGAAACTGAGTCGATAGACACAACTGTACACATTTCTACTTTTCAGCTAGAAACGAGGGATATGGTGATTTTTTTTTCCACCAGGGAATGGAAAGAAAACAGAAATGCAATATGGGAGGAAACTACTAGAAGCAGAAAGCCAGGGTTACATCTGTCGCCAAATATGCGTGGGGGATGACTCCAGAGATAATTAGAAATGCCAAGGGTGCAAATTAATGTCTCTTTTAGTAAAATGCACTGTTCATAGCATTTGAAGCCTCACATTGGCCAGTGACAGATAGACCCTGGTGGAATAAGACGGAGTGTACAAGGTCAGAGCGCTCAGAGCTTAGAGAACATTGTAAGGAAATCTTCACTGCACCTCAGAAGTCGTGGTAAGTAAGGGTACAAGTTCTATTTACTTAAACTCCCTTCTTCTGCAGTACGATTGTGTCCTGGCTTTCAAAATGGCAGCATATATTTAATTAATGAATTTTATTTAGTATAGAAGAAACTTGAGCTTTCTCTGATATTCACATTTAGTCAAAGAATTTTTATTGAGCCTCTTAGAAGCTGAAGTTTTACTGCATGGTGGGAGACCCTGATTTTAGTGTGTGTGTGTGTGTGTGTGTGTGTGTGTGTGCATGTGCATGTGTATGCATTACTGGGGATTGAACCCAGGGCCATTCTACCTCTGAGGTACACCCCTAGCACTTTTTATTTTTTGTTTTGAAACAGGGTTTCACTAGGTTGAGAGTCTTGCTTAGTTAAGGCTGTCCTCGAACCTGTGATCCTCCTGTCTCAGCCTCCCAAGTACTGGGATTACAGGCGTGCGCCACCATGCCTGGCCAAAACCCTGATTTTTAAGCAGTGTCTAAGCAAAGATTTGCCTCACCAAACCCAACATTGAAATATGTCACTTCTGGATAGATTTGGTGGATTGGACACTGGCGTTCATTTGAATTACTTTAATTATCCACCGAAATCCAAAATGATGTCCACAGATGGGACTTTCTCTTTTCTTTTTTCTTTTTAAGTCATAAGCCTTAAATGTTGCCTGAAGTCATGTGCCTACCAAAGAGAAGACTATAGGAAATACAGAGGCCGTTTAAAAGATGTAGACAGAAATGCTGTCGCTGGTACTGTGGAGTCTATTAATTATGTTTTATTACATTGGAGAAGTGGTTGGATGAAAATAAACACCTCCAAGTACAGTTAAGGGCACCTCAGGAAGGGAATTCCATGATTACCGTAAAATAATCTCTTTAACTCCAAATTATGGTTCAAGTTGATTTCTAACATTCATTGAATCTCTTATGATAATGTCAGGACATTGATAGACAAAGAATGGTCCCCTTACAAGTATAATAAAGAAATTTGGGTGTATTCAGATGAACCTATCTTCACTTTCCTATAAACTGCCTTAAACCAGCTGGGTATGGTGGCACAGGCCTGTAGTTCCCGTATTTGGGAGGCTGAGACAGGAGGATTGCAAGTATTTGGGAAGCTGAGACAGGAAGATCTCAAGTTGGAGACCAGCCTCAGCAACTTGTACATTAGCATCAGAAGCTGGGGAAGGCTCTCATAATTTGCTTGCATAGTTGACTGAAACCTGGACTCCATGTTGGCCTACATCAGGTCAAGCTGAGATGTGGAATGTTGGAATGTTCTAGCTACAGTGAAGAGGAGTACATCTAAAGGCTGAGAAATCGAAATGTTGGAGTAGATTTATAATGTGTGGCTGATTCACCCATCCTCTTATTATGTGTCCTGGGCGGGCTGGAGGACATTCTTTTCCCAGAAGTAGGGAGGACTTCTTTGGTAAGGGGAGCACCAGCCCCTGTGGAGAGCTCTGGAGATATCCTCTGCAGGATTCCTCTGCAGGAAATACGTGTGTGAACTGGTCATCCTCTTTCTCTCCTTCCTCAAAGGGACCTGTTGCCATTAGGTAGAGGAACTGTGCTAGTGTGTGTGTGTGTGTGTGTGTGTGTGTGTGAGAGAGAGAGAGAGAGAGAGAGAGAGAGAGAGAGAGAAAGAGAGAGAGAGAGAGATACTGGGGATTGAACCCAGGGTCATTCTACCTCTGAGCTACATCCCCAGTTCTATTTTATTTATCTTTAATTTTTTTGTGGTACCAGGAATTGAACCCGGGGGCTTTCTACCTCCAGGCTACACCCCCAGCCCTATTTTTATTCTTTATTTTGAAACAGGGTCTCACTAAGTTGCAGAGGGCCTCACTAAGTAGCTGAGGCTGGCTGCAAACCTGCGATCCTCCGGTCTCAGCCTCCCAAGTACTGGGATTACAAGCGTGCACCACCACGCCTGGCTTTTATATTTTATTTTGAAACAGGGTGTCACTAACTTGCAGAGAGCCTCACTAAGTTGCTCAAACCAGAGATCCTCCTGTCTCAGCCTCCCAAGTACTGGGATTACAAGCGTGCACCCCCTCGCCCAGCTGGAACTGTGCCTTTCGGAAAGGGAAGTTGGACTGCCTGAAGTCCTGATGCGGAGCTGGTACTAATCATGGTGGAGTCAGGTCACCCTGAAGTCTGTCAGTCAAGGTGAGGGTTTAGGGGATGGGGTAATAAAGGAGTTTCTGGCCTGACTGCATTGCTTGCTGTATCGGGTGGGTCACAAGCTTATCTGGAGTTCATTTTCCACGTGGGAATATGCACTTAGAAAAAAGCATGTTTGGAAGTGACATAATCCCCTTATTAGTTTCCAGACTCCCCTTCTTTTCTAAAACTGTCTCAAAATGTAAATGTTCTTAATCTGTGTTCACAATCAGCTTTCTTCTTCTTTTCGAAAGGGGCCAGGCTGTTTACTCATACCAAATGCTATTATGGCACATTTAACAGGGTTATAAAATTTTCAGGGCATACAAAATGTTGTAATCGTAATGATTATTTTTGTTTTTATTTTTATTTGTTGTGTGTTTGTGTGTGTGTGTGTGTGTGTGTGTGTACGCGCGCGTGTGTATGTGTGTTATCAGTAATCATTTTCAGGGAAGGGGGGAAGCCTTCTAATCCTGTAGGTTTTTCTCCATTTGGTACAAATTCTTTGTGTGTGTGTATATGTGTGTGTGTGTGTGTGTGTGTGGTACTGGGGATTGAATCCAGGGGCATTCTACTTCTGAGCTGCACTCCCAGCCATTTTTTAATTTTTTGTTTTGAAACGGTCTCACTAGGCTGCTGAGAATTTTGCTAGATTGGCTGAGGCTGTCCTCCAAACTGCGATCCTCCTGCCTCAGCCTCCCAAGTACTCCTAAGATTACAGGTGTGTGCCACCACACTCGAAAAATACTCTTAATGGGAGTGAAGCTGAGCTCATGTTAAATATTCTGATTTTGGAACATCTGAAGCTGTAGAGGGACACTTATTTTTCAAAATGATTAGAATGTTATCATGGACTGTACCTTTTTTATCAACTCCACATTGGATAAAACCAGTAAACATGATTCAAGTGATTTCCTTCAAATATGGTCTGTGTGATTTAATGAAGAGTTAAGACATATAGTTAAAAAATTGTGTCACCAAATATTCAGATTATGAATTCATGCTTATGAATTATCTCCACAAAAATACCATGTAATGTTACATTTCAAAAATTTAAATATGTGTGAACGCAGACATAGTCTTTCCAGAATCCCAATCATAAATATGCAAGCAGAACTTGTGCTATTTTAGATCACGGCCCCTGGAGGATCATTATGCAGAAGGTTGACATGTACACAGGGCTGGACCCAACCTGAAAACATTCACTCCCCGGTTTGGTCATTGTGCATTCGTTGATTCCAGGACATCACCAGTACTGATATGGAAGGCCACTGTGTGCTAAAATCTCAGGTTGCTTTTTCTATTTAACCTCTTCATTTCCACCTAATTATAAATGAGATGACTGAGGGCACATGGGAGGAGGTGGGAGTGGGGAGAGTAAAAGGGAGGAGGGTAGGAGAGAGTGCTGGCACTGAGCAGCCCTTTGTGGACGTCAGCTCTAATGCGGATCTAATTGACTAAATGACACAGTGCCCAGTAGCTGTTTTGGGACAGGACACTTTTTCTGCTTCTCTACAGTGTACACCAAGGGCAGAGGTTAGTCAGAGGATTACGAGGTGGCGACATCCATTCGAGTTTCTCTGACATAATTTGAGTCTAAGCCAAAAGGGCATGAACAGAAGATGAAGAGACTCCCTTAGTTTATCAGACCTCGCTTGAAGCCGGAATGAACTATTTTAAGGCGCAATAAAAAAACATATTGTTTTATTTTATCAATGTATATGATGTATTATTCCTTCAGCAGAGGCATGACATGCAAGGGACCACAAAAAGCTTCAAGGAAAGGTTATTTTATCAATAGATGACAAGCACCTGTAAGAAAACAGAGATCTATAGGATCTGTCCCTACATCTAAACATGCACAAACCATGCCCAGCCAAAATGTGTCTCTTTTGCCTCCATAGGACACAATCTCAGATTGGGCGTACCCTGGCCCAGTGTGGCATCAATGCCCGTCCTTCTAGACTTTAGGCCATGCTGTGGGCAATGCCTCTGTCACTCTGTAGATAGCAGCCATGTCGCTTTTGTTCAGCCTCGTGGTCCCAGAGTCTTAGCCTGACCTGACCCTCAGAAATATTTGCTCAAATGGTATGCTGCTTTTGGACCACACTTTTTGTAATTATCAGGAATGTTGTATTCATTGTAGATGTTTATGAAAAAGTTGAGGCATCATTTACATGTTGTAAACCACACATTTCAAGGTTACAGTATGATGAATTTTGCCAAACATATGCAGCATAACCTATAACAAGCAATATATCGTACCTATCACCCTGCAGGGTCTCTTCAGGCTATTTTCCATTAATTTCTCTACACCAATAACTATTTAAGTTATACATTCTGCTGCCACGCACTAGGTTTATCTGTTTCTGAGCTTCATGTAAATGGAAACGTGTAGCTGACACTTTTTTTTTGTGGTACCGGGGATTGAACCCAGGGGCGTTCTACCTCCGCGCTACACCCCCGGCCCTATTTTTTATACTTTATTTTGAAACCGGGTCTCACGAAGTTGTGGAGGCCTCACTAAGTAGAGAGAGAGAGAGAGAGAGAGAGAGAGAGAGCTGAGGCTGGCTGCGAACCCGGATCCTCCGGTCTCCGCCTCCCAAAGTACTGGGATTACAAACGTGCACCACCACGCCCGGCACTGACGCTCTTTTGGTCAACATGTTCTGGTACTCGTTCCATGTCTTTTAATGTGTCAAGGTTTTCATCCTGTTGCTGTGGAAGTAACACTCTACCTTGTGACTATAGTCCAATGTATTTCCCATTCTCTTCCTGACGGCTTGCTTGTAGTCTTTGCTTATCTGATAGAAGGCTGCGATATCTATTTTTGTACAATCTTTTTGCATATATATGAACTTATTTCTTGTTTACATACACCTGGGAGAATTGCTGGGTAATTGAGTGTCTGCTTACCTTTATTATAAGCTCCCCATTGGTTTTCCTAAGGGCTGACATTACACTTAGATGAGAGAAACAGGTGCTCGACATCTTTGCTAGCACTAGATATTCTTGGTCTTTTCAATTTCAACCATTCTGGTATGTGGGTAGTGATACTGTGTTCTGGGTTTATTTTGCATATTCATGACTATTAATGAGGCTAAAAACATTTTGAGATGATTATGGTGAACTGCATCTTCAAATATTTTGATATTAAATTTTTTTAAATTAATTCACTGGTATAATGCCTTTATATAAACAAATGCAACGTCATTGTATTCTGAATGTTGTCTCCCCACCTATGACTTGACATTTCTTCCTTTAAGGTGTTTGTTTACCACACAATTTCCCAAACTTCATATTTCATTTCATGTACGTACCATCATTTACTTAGTTCCCTTGTGTTTATTTTAACTAATACCCTCAAAATTACAGAGATAGTATTTCTTCTTCTTCCCCACACCCTCACACAAAAAAGTGATACAATTTTCCTCCTCCCCATACTATACTCTTTGGAAGAAAGCCCACATTTAAGGAGTGAAGATTTATGCTCTGTGTTTCCATTCTTAAGGGTAGTATATTTTATAAATTATTTGGAATTCTTCTACATAGATTTGTCTTGTCTCAAACTAATTATTTTCAACCATTTGTATGTATAGGTGTGGACTCACAGATATTTATTTTTATACTTTACATTATACTTTAATACTACATTACTCATTTTGTTTTACAAATGATCCCAGCTTTGGCCATTGGGAGCTCTTGCAGTTGGGCCCTAGGTCCCTTTGATGTGTCGCCATCAATGTCTGTGCTCAAAAGTTTTCTGTTGTGGTTGGACATAGTTTGTCCCTGAATGGTTCATGTGCTAGACCTCAGGGTGGTAGTGTTGAGAGTTGTGGATCTTTAAGAGGTGGGGTCAGGTGGGAAGTGATTAGGTCATGGCAGGGCATCATCCTCAGAAGAAATTAATGTTGTTCTGATTGGATTTAGTTCTTGCAAGATTAGATGACGATACAGTATGGCCACCCCATATGCTTGGTCCCTTCTGCACATGGCTATTTCCCTATTTCCTTGCCAGGTTGTGACACAGCAAAGGGCTTCAACAGAGTGGTCACTGGATCTATCCTCTAGAACTGTCAGCCCAATTAACCCCTTTACCTTATAAAGTATCTAGCTTTGGGTGATTTGTAATAGTTACACAAAAAATAGACTAGGACCATTCCCTCATTTTCTGGCACTGTAAGATACTCCAGGATCATCTTGTAGATTTCCAGTGCTAGAATCAGACATTTCTCCCAGGATCCCTAGTTCATTTTATTTATCCTGCTTCCTAAACCAGGATCTGTATACTAGGGATGCCTGTGGCTACTGGGGTATCATTTCTTTGGGGCCCTCTCAGCTGATAGAGCGAGAAAATATTTGAGTATTTACCAATCCATGTATACCCATAAGTCTGTATGTGTTTCTGTATGCAACCATCTGTAGCTATGTTAACTAAAAGAAGTATATCCTGAAGTCTCCATCTCTAATTCATTACAACACGACCATTCCAGGCCTGTCTCTTTGCTAATCTGTAAATTCTCACTGTACCCTGGCTCCCACTATCCACCAGCCATTTATTTAATTATTCAATTCCAGTATACATGTACATTAGTATCAGAATCGTAATGGTTTGGATTTAGAATGTGCCCCTAGCCCTCATAGAAACAAGGATGTGGAGCTTGGTTGCTAAGGAAGGGTCCTGAGCATGTGGCCTTGGAGACAATGTATGGTTTTCTCCTCCCTTGCTTGCTCTCTTCCTTCCGGCCTTCATGATAGGAGGAGTAGATCCCATGTGCTCTCCCTCTCTCTGCTTCCCACCACCAGGGCCTGAGCTGCAGCTCCGCGCCCTGGCCTCCCATGGACTGAACTCTGACACCTCCAAAAATGTGCAAGCTAATAAATCTTCCTTCCTCTAAGTCCTGGGTCAGGTGTACTGGGATGTAGCAGTGAGAATATTGACTGAGATAACTGCTATCCCCATCGTCCCACGGGAAACAACTTTATCCACGATGGTGCAGTCCTGATGTGTAGCGCCTTTGCCTTATACACACTACTCATTTCCAAATGTATTTAGTACCTTGTTTCCCCTTATGTCTCCTTGACTTATATTGTTTCATGCATGAAGTACAGTCAGACCCTCTCTTGACAGTCTCTCTGCATTCCTTTCTGTAGTACTCAAACACCCTATGTTTTAAAATTTGGCGATATTAAGCTTTACTTGTATTATGAAGTTCTATACATTGTGACAATACACAATGTCATTTTCTCATCATCCTGAGATGTTTTACCACCCTAAAAAATCTCCCTTGCTTCACATCTTTAAATATTTTCCCCAAATCCCTGGCAACCATAAGTCTTGTTCTGCCTACATATTTTTTATCTTTTTTAGAAAGTCATATAGTTTGAAGTATACAGTCTATAGCCATTTCAAATTGAGTTCTTTCACTTACTAATATGCATTTAGGATTAATGCAGGTCTTTTGTGGTTTTCTACTTTATTCTTTTTATTGCTAAATGTTATTTATTTTATGAATGTATTTTACTTTGTTTACTCATCCACCAATTGAAAGAAATCATAGTTGCTTCTAGTTTGGGGTAATTATGAGTAACTTTGCTATAAGCCTTTTTTTTAGGTTTTAGTGTGGAAATGTTTTACACTTAATAAATACCTAGAAATGTGTTTTGGGGGTTGTTTGGTAAGACTATGTTTGGCTTTGTGAGAAATTAACAGTTTTCCGAAGTTAATGCATCATTTTTCATTCCCATCAGCAACAAATTAGTGTTCCTGTTGCCCATAATCTCATCAGAAATTGGCATTGTCATTTTATTTTCTTTTAAACATTCTAATACTTGCAGAGAAATATCAATGTTTTGGTTTTGGATTCTCCAATGAAAAATGATATTGAGCATCTTTCTCTCTTTCTGTGTGTGTGTGTGTGTGTGTGTGTGTGTGTGTGTGTGTGTAAATTGAAACCAGGAATATTCTACCTCTGAGCTACACCCCCAGCCTTTTTTATTTTTTGTTTTGAAACAGGGTCTTGCTAGAATGCTGAGGGTCATACTAAATTTCTGAGGCTATCCTTGAACCTGTGATCCTCCTTTCTCAGGCTTCCAAGTGCTGAGATTAGAATGCTGAGAGTCTTACTAAATTGCTGAGGCTGTCCTGAAACCTGTGACGCTCCTGTCTCAGTCTCCCAAGTACTGGGATTACAGATGTGCACCACCACGCCCAGCCGAGCATCTTTTCATATGCTTTTTGGTTATCTGTGTAACTCCTTTTGTTGTATATCTTCTATTCAGATCATTCTCCCCTTTTAAGTGGGTCATTCATTTTATCATTGTAATTTTTTTAAAAATATGTTCAAAAACTTATAAATTTATTCTCTTAACCATTTCTAAGTGTGAAATTCAATAGTATTAAGTATACTCCCATTTTTGTACAACCAGTGCTTCAGTCTGGATATATGGCATTTTCATAAAAGACCAACAAAGGGAAAGCTTCGCAACTGAGTTCTATTGTTTTGCTGTCAAAAATTTCACAGAGTGTTTCTTTGCCTATTAACTCGAGTTTTCCTAAGTTGACAACGGACAGATTCATTCAGTCAATCAGATAATCATTGATTGCCTACAATGAACTGGGAATATAAAGAGAGAGATACTAGTGGCTTTGATGTGTATATTGTCTAGTGAGAAAGACAAAATACATGAAATGCAAAATATTCTGAAGGGGAGGGAGTGTAATGATAAATAAGATGTGGAGAGATCTAGAGGAATATGATTCAAAATGGAATTTGATGCCCCACTGCTAGCTGGACAGACTGGATTTTATTTAACAGATGGGACTACCTGATGAATTGAACACGTGAGTTTCAGGCTGCATAGCTAGCAAAAGCTCACATGGAGTTGAAAGCAACAAAGAACTCTAAGAGCTTTCAGTATATGAAAAGTAGAACTTTGATTAACTTTTTTCTGGATTAAATGCTAATTTTAATTTACTTTTGTTATTTTACAATTAGCTTCATTGACTGCTGGTGGCCTCTAACCCTAGGTTTCTGGGGTGGCCGATTGTTATGCTCTGAAGAACAGCATAGAATGATACTGCATTCACTAAAATATAGAATTTAAAGAAAACTTGCAAATCTGAGGTTCCCGAATATCATTTGTACCTGTACTGCCATCCCTTAGCAATTTCAAATACAAGGCAGGTTTTAGTCCCTTCTCTTTCCCTTGAGATTGGAAATACCAAAAATGAGGTAGGTTTATATCGGACCCATTAAACTTGAGGGTTCTCTATGGAGCAGATAGTAATTTGCTTCTTATTGTTAAAATGGGGCCAATATCTCTGGACATGGAGAGACAGAGATATGTCAAAGATCTTGATGTGTTCTATATGCATTGTGACCCAGTACAAGCTATTGCCCCAAATCAGGACCAAAAACATAATTTTATGATTCTAGTGCAAAGTGAGATGCAGAGACTCTTGTTTATAAATGAAGAAGAATTTTTAAATGGTGATGGTAGAGTATGATCCACGGGAGTCTAAGTGCAGACCTTCTAATGTGTTTGTTCAGGTCACACTCCATGAAGCTGGCCTTGCCTGTGACTATTTCCATCTCTGCCTGGAGGCGAGATCCCTCGATTGCACACAAGATCCATGGGAATGGAGGTAAATAGCAGAATGTTCCATGCCTTATAGCCATCCTCAGGATTCTGTTCAGGCAGGTCTCTATTTGAAACTTGGGCTTTTAGGAGGCATTGAGGACCTCTTTATAAAAACACAAAGAATCTAAGCAGGATTTCCAAAAAAGAAATAGAAGTAATTAAAGAACATTTACAGAGTCTCTCTTTTCTTCCCTTCTTCAAATCTTCTTATAGGGGACAAGAAAAAAAAATTTCATGCCTTGCTTAAGTAATTGTAAATCAGTTCATTTCATCTTCTTCTAATGAGGAAAAAAAGTAGACTAGTGGTAATTTGTTAGAATGGGCAGGGTTCTGCTGCAGAAACAAATAGCTCCCATGCTTCAATGACTGGACACAGCAAAGGCTCTTTCTCTCTCTCTCTCCCCAGTATTAGGGATTGAATCCAAGGGCTTTCTCCCTTCGAGCTATACCCTCAGTGCTTTTTAATTTTTATTTTGAAAGAGGATCTCCCTAAGTTGCTGAGGCTGACCTCAAACCTGTATGATCCACCTGTCTCAGCCTCCCAAGTACTGAGAATACAGGCATGCACCACCGCCACACTTAGCAGCTCTGTTCTCTCTTACCCAGTGTGATTGCAAATGACTCACCAGGGCATCTGACCTTTATGTGGCAAATAAATTTACCACTTTAAAGATGTATGTGAAGGAAATCCATAAAATCATTACTGGAGCAGAGATTGTATATATTTGAGTATCTTACATTGAAACCAATAGTCACTATCTCCTTAGTGGTAACATGGGCCTACGGTACACTATTCAGTAATAAACTTTAGTTTCTGCCTTTGATAACTGTGTCTTTTAATTCTAAACACTGGAAAGCTACTCCATTTCTGTTTTTTGTTTGTTCTTTTTGTGTGCTGGGGATTGAACCCCACCCGGGGCTTACACATGATAGGCAAGCATTCTACCACTCGGCTACACCCTTAGCCCCCTATTCAGTTTTAACAGAAAAGCACATTTTCATTTTTCATGGTGACAGGCATTGAGATTTTGCATTAGAAAAAGCACAACTATATCTCCTATGCTTCTGCGGTCTGGAGAATCTACTCACTCTTGTGGCTCCACAAAATCAATGCAGCAGCCAGATGATACATTTCATTTCAATCAAGAGTTTCACAGAGCCTCAGAGACACAAACGCGATTTATGGCTCTTTAGAAGCTATAGTGTATAAAAACAAAATTACTTCAAAAACTGTATTTTCTTGAAGCTAAATGCAAATCAAATAGGCCCTAATCTGCTCAGCATTTATCTGGTGCCACTTGCCTTAGCGCCTAGAAATTTAATACGATTATTTAGCATTTATACGGCACTTTCTATGTGCTGTTTTTAAAAAGCACCCGGCTCAGTCATTTTTAATCTATTTCATGAGCTTTGATAGGCCAGTTGGACCCATTTTACAGTTGGGGATATTGTTAAGATTTGAAGCTCCTATGGTACCTGTGTAATATCTAAAGAAAAGGAGACAGTAAAACACCAATGTCCCTGAATACCCTTTTTCTGTTTCCTGAAACCTAGCCAAGTTAAGAGAACAATGAGAGCAAGCCTGAGCTGGAATATTGTGATAGTTGGTCTGGTTTGTCAACTTGACCCACCTAAGATCATGTGACTTTGGTTGTATAACAGCAGATTGAACCGGAAGTCCTGCCCTAAATGTGGGTAGCAGGGTTCTGATAGGTGCGGGACTTAGATAAAGGAAGGAGAAAGCCGTGTAGAGGGAGCCGCGACTCTTCCTGAAGAAAATGCATCTGCTCTCATCTGAGATCGTCGGTTTCCAACTTTGCCGTTTCCTTGAAGAGCTTCTTGATCTTCTGCTCTCGTCTGAGATCGTCGGCCTCCAGCCTTCGAGCTGAAACTTCACCATCGTTTCTCCGAAGAGCTTCCTTATCTTCACATCTTGAACTGGACTGAATTGGTGGTTGCTTCAATCCTAAGGCTCCAGCTCTTAGACCGCCCGACCACCTACTGATTCCTCTGATTCTTCACATGCAGTCAAAACTCAGGACTACATTGTGAGATGATCTAATAAACCCCTTTTTTATATATTCATTTTGTGAATTCTGTTAATCTAGTGAACCCTGACCAATACAAATGTTCAGATACACATTATTTTGAAGGATGCTGGCTTTCTCTCATGCACACTGGGAACTAGGGTGAGCTAGCAGCTAGGGAAGCTCTTTTCTTGCAGATACCCCAGGGCAGTTGCTCCTTGGGATGTTGGTCATACAAGCCAGGTGTCTCAGTCAACACTCTCACTGATATAATGCAAAACGACTGACCACATAACTTAGAGGAAGGAAGCTTTATTTGTTCACAGTTTCTTGGAGATTCCGGGTTCAGTCCATGTGAGGCCCGGGTTCTCAAATCTCAGGGGATGGTGGTGGGAAACAGAGAGAGGGAAAGAGCAAGGCTCTGTTCTCACATCATGGAGGCCTAACGCAAGACAGCACAAGCAAGCAAGGGGATTCAAAGACACCTCGACGATCCCTAAGGCTACACCCCCAGGAACCCACCTTCTCCAGCCACACCCCACCAGCCTAGGTTACCACCCAGCAAGTCCTTTACAATGGATTTTTCTACTGATGAGATTACAACTCCCATGACTTAACTGTATCAACCCTGAACTCTTCAGGGTTGATACAGGGAAATTCTATATCTTATCATAACGCAAGGTAATGCTGATGATGTCACATCTCAGCAGCCTAACATATAAAACTCCTCTCTGAGTGGAGATGGGCATGGAACTGCGGTCACTATGTAAAGGTCGTATGCCACTCGTCCAGCCACTGGACAAAACACTGGGAGGGAGAGGAGGCACTGCTCAGCAAAGAACTATGAGGGACAGAGGCGCTACCAGATCAGCCTCTTGACACCAAATCCTTCTTGGAGCAATCACTATCTCCTATAAACTTTCAATAAGTCATATGTCTCCCATGCTGTATCTGGATACTTCCTTTGCTCTGCCTGAAACCTGCCACACTGCCCTGGTACAACTGGGATGTGACCTTGACAATATCATATAGATTCCAGAGCTTAGTCTAGTAAATCTGGTTGTTGGCAAAATATGAAGCCTCTATATTTTTTCAAGCCTCAAATTTTCTTTAGTTCAGCCAACTGTTATCAGTCATATCTGTTTTTTTAACCCAGAAGCATTCTACTTCCAAGCTATTTTATTTTCTATTTTGAAACAGGGTCTTGCTAAGTTGCTGAGGCTGGCCTTGAACCTGTGACCTTCCTGTCTCAGCCTCCTAAATCCTTAGAATTATAGGCATGTGCCACCATGCCTGGCTTTTTTTTAAATATACTTTTATTGGTGCATTGTAGTCTCACCTCATAATGTATTTCAGAGTGATAGGGACATACATGCACACAGCCCTTGGTGAGCTTCCCCCGGCTTCCTCTCCACTCCCTCCCCTTCCCCATACATGATATTGAGATTGGCATTGGTAATTTCACATATGCACATAATGTCAGTGGCAGTGTTATTTTCACTTGATGCCTCCTTGAAAAAAACATCTTGAGCCGAGCGTGGTGGCGCACGCTTGTAATCCCAGTACTTTGGGAGGCAGAGACCGGAGGATCCGGGTTCGCGGCCAGCCTCAGCTCTCTCTCTCTCTCCCTCTCTCTCTCTCTCTCTCTCTCTCTCTCT